>JBBGZY010003700.1:0-20000 GCA_037952925.1 Lithobates clamitans
GACCTGGTTCACATGTTGGGGCTCATGTTGGGCGCCAAGAAAAAAGACCTGGTTCCCATGTTGGGCCTCTTGTTGGGCGCCAAGAAAAAAAATGCCTGGTTCACGCATTGGGCCTCACCTTGGGCGCCAAGAAAAAAGACCTGGTTCACATGTTGGGGCTCATGTTGGGCGCCAAGAATAAAACACCTGTTTCACGTATTGGGCCTTACCTTGGGCACCAAGAAAAAAGACCTGGTTCACATGTTGGGGCTCATGTTGGGCGCCAAGAAAAAAGACCTGGTTCCCATGTTGGGCCTCTTGTTGGGCGCCAAGAAAAAGATGCCTTGTTCACGCATTGGGCCTCACCTTGGGCACCAAGAAAAAAGACCTGGTTCACATGTTGGGGCTCATGTTGGGCATCAAGAAAAAAGACCTGGTTCCTGTGTTGGGGCTTCCGTTGGGCGCCAAGAAAAAAACACCTGGTTCACGTATTGGGCCTTACATTGGGCACCAAGAAAAAAGACCTGGTTCACATGTTGGGCACCAAGGAAAAGACCTGGTTCACATGTTGGGCACCATGAAAAAAGACCTGGCTCACTATCGGCATGCCAATTCATCCCAAAGGTGTGCAGGACACTCCGAGTTCCTCCACACTAAACCAGACAAAGCTTGTCTTTTTATGGAGCTGGCTTTGTACACGGGTATAGTCATGCTGGAAGAAAAAAAAAAAATGTTCACTAAACTGTTACCACAAAGCTGGAAGAGAACACTTTTCTATAATGTCTTTGTATGATGGAGTATTATCAGGACCCTTCACTGGAGAAATATCGGCACTCCATCATTTAGAGGGGGGGGCACATTCTTTTGGCCATATAGGAAGGTGTGGTGGTCAGGTGTCTTCAGACTTGCCCATATAGTGTTGCTGAACTTGCAGAATGCCACATTTTAATGTTATGGGACATGCAGGTGGTTTTCTGGGTACAATTTTCAGGTTGGTGATTGGTTGTCGGTTCTTTTTCAGATCTTACTATGAGGGTGACCATCGCAGCTCTGCAGACGTTCTCCCGTCCTTTAACAGTCTGATACAGGTATGTATGTCTCCAGCATCTCTTGTCTGTTACAGCAACCCTACGTACTGTCAGATCTGCTCTATACACTTAGCCATATCTTAGAAAATTCGGCATCTAATAGGGAAAATTTTCAAAAAAGTAATTTACAGTGTATTTTACTGCAAACTGTTATTGTAAAATTTACCTGAAAGTTTTATTTTTTGTGTTTTTTTTTGTTTTTTTGTTTTGTGTTTGTTTTTTGTTTTCTTATGTAGATTTAAATGTTTGCTGTGCCATATTTCCATAATTTGTTACATATTGAGGATTTTCCTCAATTTCTCCTTTTTAATGGCCATCTGTATATTCAGAAATGTGATTGACTTCTCTTTGCCGTTGTTTAGACAGGTGTTGGCTGCACAGTGATGCAGCTTTCTAGTCAATCTTGCCACTATGGTAAAAGAATACCTGAGGCTGTATTCATAAAAAGTTCAAACAACTGTTTGTCCATCAAAGCTTCATGTGCATTTCTTAGGTGCAAATGAGGCAGAATTGAACGTTCTTAGGCTATATCCTGCAGCTCAAACGTGAATGGGGGAAAATATGGTATTATATGGCCACTAGGTGGTGCTGATAAGCTTACTTATTTTCTGTGATGCTCTGCGCCATCTAGTGGCCATAATGTATTCTCTCCATTCACACGTTCTGTGTGGGTGTTTTTTTGTTTGTTTTTTTTACTTAATACAAGGGCTCTTTAAAAAGTCTCCGCACTTTTTTTTTTTTCTTAACTTTTTTTTTTTTAAATCTATAAAAGTGCGGACACTTTTTGAAGAACCCCTCGTAACACATTTACACAGCAAACAATATAGCCCAGGACACGTGTGAGATAAATATATGGATATAGATATAGATATCTATAGATATATATCTATTAATGTGGGAGGTGCATTTATACAAAGTAAAAATAAATTAATCTGCCTATAAATTCATTCTATGTGAATGGGGCAAGAAAAAAAAAAAAAAAAAAAAAAATTTATATAATATATATATATATATATTTTTTTTTTTTCTTGCCCCATTCACATAGAATGAATTTATAGGCAGATTAATTTATTTTTACTTTGTATAAATGCACCTCCCACATAAAAATATATATATATATATATATATATATATATATATATATATATATATATATATATATATATATATATATATATATATATATATATATATAAAATTTATTTAGATATTCATTTTTTTTTCTTGCCCCATTCACATGAATTTATAGGCAGATTTTTTTTTTTTTATGTATAAATACACCTCCCAATTATTAATGAATATAAATAAAAATGTATGTGTGTGTGTGTGTGTATATATATATATATATATATATATATATATATATATATATATATATATATATATAAACATTTTTTATTTTTTTTCCCGTAATACTCCACTGTCCCCTGCAGTAATTCTTTTTGGCCACTAGATGTCCACAGTCTCCCATGTTGAATTGGTACCCAGTGCCATTCAATTCAGGAGACTGAAAACATACTGTGAGTCCAATGTGTCGCTGACCCGCCCCCTGAGAGGTGTCACCACTGTGCCCCTACACTCAGTGGGTGGGTGTTGTTGATCAGTCTACTGACTGGGGAAGATTTGTAAAGGCCTATAGCCTTCTACATGGCCATAATTACTCATCACACATGCAAGTGTGGCTGAAAACGCAAATATGTGGGGAAGATTTTTATCTTGGTCGGAGAAGCAGAGAGATTGCAAGAACTGCAGACAACCACTAAAGGACATTCTTGACAATTGGTCTGTGTAATATGTTTATAGTAATATGGAACAGCAAAAAAAGTGACCATTTCTCCGGTGTGAGAGCAGGATGGGCGGGGTTGGGGTGTATGTTAAAATTTCGGGAAAGTGTTAAATCCTAGAGGGGAACTTAGAAAATACTTTTTGCTCTGACAGGTTTCTCCTTTTTTTTTTTTTTTTGTGTCCTCAGGAGGGCTGGGGTGAGTCCATCAAGGTGACCTCAGAACTGCGCTCTGTGCAGCACCAGATGCAGGAAGTGTCGGAGCCCCTGGCGGGGAAGATACAGGAAGTGCACAAATCCCTGGCAGATGATCGTGAGATCTCTCAGCTCAGCAGGTGGGGGACCCAAAATCACTGTTTTTTTTGTTTTTGTTTTTTTTTTTGGGGGGGTCTATTCAGTAGTTCACATAAATCTGTAATTAAAAAAGGGAACATTTGATTAAAAAGTGGCATTAGCACATTAATGAGGGTGTAAATGAGGAACCAGGGAAGGCAAAATGAAGGTTCAGTCTTTGTTTTGTGCAGTTTTTGGCTGCAGTACTTTCTATAGACCTTTTTAGGTGGTGCTGTTTGGACTGCAGTAAAGGTTTTACTGTGTAGGTGCGCCATCTGCAGGCTGTGGTTGGGTATTGCACCCTATAAGTGAAACCATATTTTTAAGCTAAGCTCTGCCTTGTTCCCCTCCCTCTGGATGGATGTCAGGGCCGCATTTGATGCTGAGCTGCGTTCCGTGCTCCTTCGAGGATGTCAGGACGCTTTACTGCAAGAATGCCGGGCGTTACAAGAAAGCGCCATGGAGCGGAAGCAGGAAGTGAAACTTCTCCAACAGCAACAGCAGAACATTCAGGACTCCTGCCTCCTGCTGGTCAGTGTGCTGCACTGCGGCTCTGTGCTCACCCTCTGCATTCTCTCTCTCTCTCTCTCTCTCTCTCTCTCTCTCTCTCTCTCTCTCTCTCTCTCTCTCTCTCTCTCTCTCTCGTTCTCTCTCTCTCGTTCTCTCTCTCTCGTTCTCTCGTTCTCTCTCTCTCTCTCTCTCTCGTTCTCTCTCTCTCTCTCTCGTTCTCTCTCTCTGTTCTCTCGTTCTCTCTCTCTCGTTCTCTCGTTCTCTCTCTCTCGTTCTCTCTCTCTCGTTCTCTCTCTCTCGTTCTCTCTCTCTCTCTCTCTCTCTCTCTCTCTCTCTCTCTCTCTCTCTCTCTCTCTCTCTCTCTCTCTCTCTCTCTCTCTCTCTCTTCTCTCTCTCTCTCTCTCTCTCTCTCTCTCTCTCTTCTCTCTCCTCTCTCGTTCTCTCTCTCTCTCTCTCTCTCTCTCTCTCTCTCTCTCTCTCTCTCTCTCTCTCTCTCTCTCTCTCTCTCTCTCTCTCTCTCTCTCTCGTTCTCTCTCTCTCTCTCGTTCTCTCTCGTTCTCTCTCTCTCTCTCGTTCTCTCTCGTTCTCTCTCTCTCTCTCGTTCTCTCTCGCTCTCTCGTTCTCTCTCGTTCTCTCTCTCTCTCTTTCTCTCTCTCGTTCTCTCTCTCTCGTTCTCTCTCTCGTTCTCTCTCTCGTTCTCTCTCTCGTTCTCTCTCTCGTTCTCTCTCTCGTTTCTCTCTCGTTCTCTCTCTCGTTCTCTCTCTCGTTCTCTCTCTCGTTCTCTCTCGTTCTCTTCTCTCTCTCTCTCGTTCTCTCTCTCTCTCTCGTTCTCTCTCTCTCTCTCGTTCTCTCTCTCTCTCTCGTTCTCTCTCTCTCTCTCGTCTCTCTCTCTCTCTCTCTCTCTCTCTCTCTCTCTCTCTCTCTCTCGTTCTCTCTCTCTCTCTCGTTCTCTCTCTCGTTCTCTCTCTCTCGTTCTCTCTCTCTCGTTCTCTCTCTCTCGTTCTCTCTCTCGTTCTCTCTCTCTCGTTCTCTCTCTCTCGTTCTCTCTCTCTCGTTCTCTCTCTCTCGTTCTCTCTCTCTCGTTCTCTCTCGTCCTCTCTCTCTCTCTCGTCTCTCTCTCTCTCTTCTCTCTCGTTCTCTCTCTCGTTCTCTCTCGTTCTCTCTCTCTCGTTCTCTCTCTCGTTCTCTCTCTCGTTCTCTCTCTCGTTCTCTCTCTCGTTCTCTCTCTCGTTCTCTCTCTCTCTCTCTCGTTCTCTCTCTCTCTCTCTCGTTCTCTCTCGTTCTCTCTCTCTCTCTCGTTCTCTCTCTCTCTCTCGTTCTCTCTCTCTCTCGTTCTCTCTCTCTCTCTCTCTCTTCTCTCTCTCTCGTTCTCTCTCTCTCTCTCTCGTTCTCTCTCTCGTTCTCTCTCTCGTTCTCTCTCTCTCGTTCTCTCTCTCTCGTTCTCTCTCTCTCGTTCTCTCTCTCTCGTTCTCTCTCTCTCGTTCTCTCTCTCTCGTTCTCTCTCGTCCTCTCTCTCTCTCTCGTCCTCTCTCTCTCTCTCGTCCTCTCTCTCTCTCTCGTCCTCTCTCTCTCTCTCGTCCTCTCTCGTCCTCTCTCTCTCTCTCGTCCTCTCTCTCTCTCTCGTCCTCTCTCTCTCTCTCGTCCTCTCTCTCTCTCTCTCGTCTCTCTCTCTCTCTCGTCCTCTCTCTCTCTCTCGTCCTCTCTCTCGTCCTCTCTCTCTCTCTCGTCTCTCTCTCTCTCTCTCTCTCTCTCTCTCTTGTCCTCTCTCTCTCTCTCTTGTCCTCTCTCTTTCTCTCTCGTTCTCTCTCTTGTCCTCTCTCTCTCTCTCGCTCTCGTTCTCGCTCTCGCTCTCTCTCTCGCTCTCTCTCTCTCTCTGTTTTCTCTCTCTCTCTCTCTCTCGTTCTCTCTTTGTTTCCTCTTCAGATCTCTGATTTGTTACTTTGTATTACAGGACAAAAAACAAAAACAGATCCAAATATTAATAAAAGGAAATGCCACGGCCAAGACCCAGATACGGCGCAGCTGCGCAGAGGTGAGGTCATTTCGTATGCCTTAGTAGGGACCATTGAATGTGTGTTTGTATTTTTTTTGGGCCCCGGAAGGATTTAACCATTTCGTGACCAGGCCATTTTTTTGCGATACGGCACTGTGTCGCTTTAACTGACACTTGCGCGGTCGTGCGACGCTGTACCCAAACAAAATTGACGTCCTTTTTGTTTCCCCAAAAATAGAGCTTTCTTTTGGTGGTATTTGATCACCTCTGCTTTTTTTTTTTTTTTTTTTTTTTTTTTTTTGCGCTATAAACAAAAAAAGAGCGATCATTTTGAAAAAAAAAAAACAATATTTTTTTTATTTTCGTCTGCAAAAAAAAAAAGTTAAAAAATCTAATTTCTTCCCGGGCGGGTGGGCGGTGCAGTCAGTCCAGAGGTTGAGTGGCTTCACTGGACCCTAGCTGTCCTTACAACATCTGACTCTGACAGATAAGAGGGATGAGAGGTCCTGCAAGAACAGAAATATCCTATTAACATCCTACCATCGAAACTGGGTACTAGATACGTTGTTAGTAATTTTAACTGTAGTTAGAATTGTTTGGTCTTAAAATGCATTGTGAGTTGTACACTGTTATGCACATGGCTATGTGCACCAATTGGCCGGGGTATGCCCCAATGGCCCTGTTTTGTACCTCCCACAGTAAAAAAAAATTTCAATAAAAAGAATTTACAAAAAAAAAAAAAAAATCTAATTCCTTCATCGGTTTAGGCCAATATGTATTCTGCTACATACTTTTGGTAAAACAAATACCCCAATAAGCGTATTGATTGGTTTGCGCAAAAGTTATAGCGTCTACAAAGTAGGGGATAGATTTATGGCGTTTTATATATATATATATATACTTTTTTTTATATATTTTTATTATTATTTATTTATATAATTTATTATTTATAATATATTTATATCATTTTTATTTATAATATTATTATTATTGCTATATGTATGTATGTGTGTGTGTGTGTGTGTGTGTGTGTGTGTGTATATAGATATATATATACAATGTATCTATATATCATTTTTTTACTAGTAATGGCAGTGATCTGCGATTTTTTTTTTTTTTTTTTTTTTTTTTTTTTTTCGGGACTGCGACATTGCAGCAGACTGATCAGACACCTAACTGATGTTTTTGGCACTTTTTTGGGGAACCGGTGACATTATTACAGTGATCAGTGATAAAAATATGCACTGTCACTGTACTAATGACACTGGCAGGGACGGGGTTAACGGAGGCAATCAAGGGGTTAAACCTGTTTCCTGTGTGTGTGTGTGTGTGTGTGTGTGTATATATATATATATATATATATATTATATATATATATATATATATATATATATATATATATATATATATATATATATATAAAATTGTTTTTATTTTATTTTTTGTTTATTATTTGTTTTCTACTTCCTTACTTTTTTTTGTTTGTTTGTTTTTTGTTTTTTTTTATTTGATTTCTGATTGTTCGTTTTCTGTTGGATCCTTCAAGGAAAAATTAGGGATGCACCGATATATCGGTCACTGAAAATAGTTAAATAGTTATATATATATATATATATATTATTGGTTGTTTGCTGATAGAATAAAAAAAAAAAAGTGCTGATAATGGCATGCTGTGTCCCATTGACTTCAATGCAAAAAACGCCCCTTATTGACTTTAATGCAAAATTGTGTCCCATTGACTTCAATGTAAAAACGCCAGCCACATTATTCATATTTAAAAACTCTCTGTTTTTCAGTATTTGTTTTCGGCTTGGTACAGCCTGAATTTTCGGTTTCGGCCCGGGAATTTTAATTTCAGTGCACCAATGGAAAAAAATGATTTTTTTGGGGTGGGATAGAATTTTTTTTTTATTTCCAAGCTGCAACATTTTTTGTCACAACTCGGCACTGCTGAAAATAAAATGTGTTCATTTTACGAACCCCGTCACGGCTTTGTGTAGCCGGCTGATGGAAGTGGAGCTTTTTTTTTTTTTTTTTTTTTTTTTTTTTTTTGAGGGCTCGTCGGCACCTGTATGATCCTCCAGGTTGGCAGCGCTTGGAGACCCCGCTTGGTTGGGCGGGGCATGCTGGGAGTTGTTGTCCCCCCTGCTGTCCTGGGCGATGAGCGACTGACATTTGGCGTTGTTGTGGATCCGAGTAATAAACATTTGGCATTTATTCATGGCTAACCCTCCCCCTCTTATCTTCACATTAGGTGCAGAAATTCGTCACGGAGAAGCTCCTACTGCGGCCGCAGGAAGTCTCCCAGGAGTCTCAGCGCCTGAAGGATTCCATCATGAAGGACGTTAAACATTTCTCCGCCATCTCCCTCCCGGCACTTCAGAAACTCTGCGCAGACGGGTGAGCGCTTCTCCGGTCAGACGTGGAAATTTGGGGTTTGCCTTGGCTTGGGGGACCCAACTTAACACCTTCCCGCCGACTGCCTCCTGGCCCTTTAAGTGTTCTAAAAGCCGGGAGGCGGGCATTTGTGTCATGTAACCGCTGTAATTGGCTGTCGTAGCAGTCACATGATTCGGAAAGCTCCTGATCGCCAGTACTCGTCAGGAGCTTTACCGATTCCCCCACCAGCTACAGTGCTGGGAGAACGCTCTGAGCATGGTAACCTGCAAACACAGGACCGCATATATGTGGCCGCTCGGCGTTGAGGCCCATCCGCAGAGGTCGCGTGTATGATTACAGCCTGCGCCAAGGGGTTCAAGTGGTTGTAAACCCTCACACATATATATCCAGTGAAGTGACCGGCCTCAGGTGACACACAGAGATGAAACAAATCCTCCTACATAAGTTGTACCTGTTTTATCTGCAGCCTTCTCTTCTCTACAGCCATTCAAAGTCCTGAATTTATACAGCTTGTCTGAGTGTTCAGAAAAAAAGGGGGCGGAAAGCTGAAGTTACACACTGCAGATCTCGGTGAGGAGAGCTCTGAGAGCTGATTGGAGGGAGGAAGGGACACACGCACTACCCCAGCACACAGGAACAGAGCTGAAGCTGTCAATCGCAGGCTGTGTGCTGGAGCTCCCCACCCCCCTCACTCTTTTTCTCTTGGTGTCAGAAGTGACTCGTGCAGATAGCAGAGGAAGGAGGCAGCAGACAGACGTGACACTTAGTGCTCTGGATTGAGACAAGTACACACTATAGAGGGATATGCTTTATTCATATTTCATGTCTGAGGTTTACAACAATTTTAACCACTTTAAAGGATAAGTTCACCTTTTACCCCAGTTCACCCTAAAATACATGTGTAACATGTTATAGGATGTCCCCACCTCACCCCCTAAGATCCCCTTTTTGGGGGGGGGATTGATGTTCTCGTGGCTTCTTTCTTCCTTCTCCTTCTTTCTTTCTTCTTCTTCTTCTTCTTCTTCTTCTTCTTCTTCTTCTTCTTCTTCTTCTTCTTCTTCTTCTTCTTCTTCTTCTTCTTCTTCTTCTTCTTCTTCTTCTTCTTCTTCTTCTTCTTCTTCTTCTTCTTCTTCTTCTTCTTCTTCTTCTTCTTCTTCTTCTTCTTCTTCTTCTTCTTCTTCGTGGTTGTTTTTTTTTTTTGCTTTATGGGGGTTTTTTTTTTTCTTCTTCCTCTTCCTTTTTTTTTTTCTCTTATTATTTGGCATTCTCCTTGATCTGATTGCTGTCCTCTCGTTGTTACTTTTTTAGTGTAAATGAAATCCCGGCTCTGGACCTCTCCATCAACCGTCTGACGAACCCCCTCTGTCCGTACTATAATGTCTACAAAGGGATCTACACTAGTATCGGCCTGCCTTTATATAAGGTAAGTCACTGCAGGGACCCGGGTTCCTAAACAGTAAGTAGTGTGTTCTCGGTAGCACAACAGTCAGTTTTATCATATTAGTTCAACGCCTTCCCATTGGTCCCTTTTTGAAGAGATCATGACGTTGGAGAGGTTTCCTGGGCTGCCCGAGCCTGTGATCAGCCATCACCACGATCAGGTGATCAATAACCCGTCCTACCAGCTGAAAAATAAGAAAACTAGTAATAAAAATAATATAATTCATAATAAAAACTATTTGATTTTCGAATATGATCCATTCAGAAGCCATTTTGTTCTTTCACCAAGCTGATCGTCTCCCTTTGATCTCCCAGGCTCCAGAGACCATCCTCAGTCACGTCGCTGATATGAAGAAGCAGCTACTTTTCCTGCGTTGTCAGTCAAACAGCCGCAATCAGGCCGTGAGCAAAATTCAGAATTCGCTGCGGAAGAGCCAGAGCCCAGACACTGACGGTCAGCGGAGTTCTTCTTCTTCCTCCCGACTCTTTTCCCTTCTCCCTCCTCCCCTCCTCTTTTCCCTTCTCCCTCCTCCCCTCCTCTTTTCCCTTCTCCCTCCTCCCCTCCTCTTTTCCCTTCTCCCTCCTCCCCTCCTCTTTTCCCTTCTCCCTCCTCCCCTCCTCTTTTCCCTTCTCCCTCCTCCCCTCCTCCTTTCCCTTTTTCCCTCCTCCCCCTTTTTCTTATTCCCTTTTCCGTCCTACCTTCTCCGTTCTCTCTTCTTTCCTCCTCCTTCCTTCCTTTTCCCAGCTCCTCCCTCCTCCTCCTCCTCCTCCTTACTTTTCCCCCTACCTCCTTCTCCCTCGTCCCTCCTTTTTCTCCTTTTTTATTTATTTATATGTAGCACAGCCCCCTAAGGGACTGCTTGGATTTACCTGCTCATCTACATTGCCATGACCTGATAAAAAATTCAAACCCACCTGACATCCTCCCTCCTCTCTTTCCTTCTCCCTCCTCCCTTCTCCCCCCTCCCACCTCGCTCTTCTTTTTCTTTCTCCCTCCTCCCTCCTTTTTCCATTTTCCTTCTCCCTCCTCTTTTTTTCTTTTTTCCTTCTCCCTCCTCTTTTTTCCTTCTTCTCCCTTCTCTCTCCCTCCCTTCTCTCTCCTCCCTCCTCCCTCTGGGTTCAGACATCTTTGTACCACCTTAAAGTAATAAGTCAGACAACTCTGTGCATTTATGTTCTGATCACGTTTACTAGAACAGTTCCAAGAAGATCTATACACACACAGTGCCTTGAAAAAGTATTCATAGCCCTTGAAACTTTCCACATTTTGTCATGTTACAACCAAAAACGTAAATTTATTTTATTGGGATTTTATGTGATAGACCAACACAAAGTGGCTCATAATTGTGAAGTGGAAGGAAAATGATAAACCCCGGAGTCAATACTTTCTCTGTAATTACAGCTGCAAGTCTTTTTGGGGATGTCTCTACCAGCTTTGTACATCTAGAGAGGGACATTTTTGTCCATTCTTCGTCACAAAATATCTCAGGCTCTGTCAGATTGGATGGAGAGCGTCTGTGAACAGCAATTTTCAAGTCTTGTCACAGATTCTCAATGTGATTTAGGTCTGGACTGTGACTGGGCCATTCTAACACATGAATATGCTTTGATCTAAACCATTCCATTGTAGCTCTGGCTGTATCTTTCGGGTCGTTGTTCTGCTGGAAGATGAACCTCCACCCCAGTCTCAAGTCTTTTACAGACTCTAACAGGTTTTCTTCTAAGATTGTCCTGTATTTGGCTCCATCCATCTTCCCATCAACTCTGACCAGCTTCCCTGTCCCTGCTGAAGGAAATCACCCCCACCACATGATGCTCCCACCACCATGTTTCACGGTGGGGATGGTGTGTTCAGGGTGATGTGCAGTGTTAGTTTTCCCCACACATAGCGTTTTGCTTTTTAGGCCATAAAGTTGAATTTTGGTCTCATCTGACCAGAGCACCTTCTTCTTCCACATGTTTGCTGTGTCCTCCACATGGCTTCTCACAAACTTCATATGAGACTTCTTATGACTTTCTTTCACCAATGTCTTTCTTCTTGTCACTCTTCTATAAAGGGCAGATTTGTGGAGAACACGACTAATAGTTGTCCTGTGGACAGATTCTCCCACCTGAGCTGTGGATCTCCGCAGCTCCTCCAGAGTTACCATGGACCTCTTGGCTCTTCTCTGATGAATGTTCTCCTTGCCCGGCCGGTCAGTTTAGATGGACGGCCATGTCTTGGTAGGTTTGCAGTTGTGCCATACTCTTTCCATTTTCCGATGATGGATTGAACAGATCTCCGTGAGATGTTCAAAGCTTGGGATATTTTTTTATAACCTAACCCTGCTTTATACTTCTCCACAACTTTATCCCTGACCTGTCTGGTGTGTTCCTTGGCCTTCATGATGCTGTTTGTTCACTAAGGTTCTCTAACAAACCTCTGAGGGCTTCACAGAACAGCTGTATTTATACTGAGATTAAATTACACACGGGTGGACTCTATTTACTAATTAGGTGACTTCTGAAGGCAATTGGTTCCTCTAGATTTTAGTTAGAGGTATCAGAGTAAAGGGGGCTGAATACAAATGCCCCCACAATTTCACATATTTATTTGTATAAAATGTTGAAAATCATTTTCCTTCCACTTCACAATTATGTGCCACTTTGTGTTGGTCTATCACATAAAATACATTTCCGTTTTTTGGTTATAATGTGACAAAATGTGGGAGATAAAAGGGTGTGAATACTTTTTCCAGGCACTGTATAAATCCTGTATAACAATTATAATGTATGATTTGGGACCCCTATTAAACATTTCCCTCTTCTACTGTTCTGTGGTTCACCTTTCTCACCCCCCCCCCAGCCCTGCTGAAGCTGTTATCGGCTCACTATGCCCAGCAGACCGATGAGCTGGTTCCAAAGCTGCAGCGATTGATCGAACAATGTGAGAAGAGCCAGGAATACGGGGCGGAGGCTCAGGACACCATCAAGGACTGGTAGGTGCAAACACAGAGCGGGTCACCTGTACAAGGGTAAGGGGCGAATCCTAAGGGTCAGGGGGAGAGAATCCCGTTTAAGAATGGAGGAAAATTAGAATATTGGAAATAAAGGTCATGTGACTTTTTTTTGTTTGTTTGTTTTTTTTGTTTTTTGATTTTTTTGTTTTTTAGTTTGTTTTTCTGGTTGCAATAAATTTGGTAAGCAAAATTAATCCTCTCAAATAAGAAATTAAAAGGGCAAAAATTGCACATTACTCCTGGGTATGCCCAATATTCTTTTGTTTTGTATAAATATACCTATTGAAATCCAATAAAAAAAAGAATTTACAAAATTAAAAATGGAAATGACTGTGTAGTCCATGTCCACAATGGACAGGTAATGTGAATTATGGCGCAATATTAGACAATTTGCTTTTTTTTCTTTTGACTTATAAGTAGGGATACGGAAAGGATCAAAGTCTTACTGAAAGTCCATTGAAAAGGTACTGGGGACAGTTGTTGCTCCTCAAAAAAAAAAAAAAAACGGTATTGAGTAACCTAATGTACATATAAAAGTAAACAGGAGAGGGCGCCACCTTCTAAATGCAGACGTGGTGTTTTTTTTTTGGTTTTTTTTGTTTTGTTTTTTACCACTTTGGTACGGACTGGGCACATTTACCCTCTTCCTGCCCAGGCCAATGTTCAGTTTTCAGCGCTGTCCCGTTTTAAATGACAATTGCGTGGTCGTGCAACACTGTACCCATATGAAGTTTTTAACATTTTTTTTTTTTTTTTTTTTTTTTTAAAACAGAGCTTTCATTTGTTGGTATTTAATCACTGCTGGGGGTTTTATTTTTTGCTAAACAAATTTAAAAAGACTGAAAATTTGAGGGGGGGGGGGTGGAAAGGTTTTTCTTCGTTTATAAAATGTGATAAATAAGTAATTTTTCTCCTTTCACTTGTAGGCACTGATGAGGCGGCACTGATGAGGCTGCACTGGTGGGCGCTGATGAGGCGGCACTGATGTGCACTGATGAAGCTGCACTGATGGGCGCTGATAAGCGGCACTAATGAGGCAGCACTGATTAGGCGGCACTGATGTGCGCTGATGATGCTGGACTTACACTGATGTGCGCTAAAGAGGCTGCACTGACAAGCACTGATGTGCGCTGATGAGGTGGCACCGAAGGGCACTGATGAAGCTGCACCGATGTGCGCTGATGAGGCTGCACTTATGAGGAGTCACTGATGAGGCTGCACAGATGTGCGCTGATGGGCCTGCACAGATGTGCGCTGATGAGGCTGCACTGATGAGGCTGCGCTGATGAGGCTGCGCTGATGAGGCTGCGCTGATGAGGCTGCACTGATGGGCGCTGATGAGGCTGCAATGATGGGCGCTGATGAGGCTGCACTGATGGGTGCTGATGAGGCTGCACTGATGGGTGCTGATGAGGCTGCACTGATGGGTGCTGATGAGGCTGCACTGATGGGTGCTGATGAGGCTGCACTGATGGGCGCTGATGAGGCTGCACTGATGTGCGCTGATAAGCGGCACTAATGAGGCGTCACTGATGTGCGCTGATGAGGCTGCACTGATGTGTGATGATGAGGCGGCACCGACAGGCGCTGATGAGGCTGCACCGATGTGCGCTGATGAGGCGGCACTGATGTGCGCTGATGATGCTGTACTTACTGGCACTGATGTGCGCTGATGAGGCTGCACTGACAGGCACTGATGTGTGCTAATGAGGCGGCACCGACAGGCACTGATGAAGCTGCACCGATGTGCGCTGATGAGGCTGCACTGATGAGGTGGCACTGACGGGCGCTGATGAGGCTGCACGGATGGGCACTGATGTGCGCTGATAATCATCACTAATGAGGCTGTACCAATGTGCGCTAATGAGGCTGCACTGACGGGCACTGATGTGTGCTGATGAGGCGGCACTGACGGTCAATGGTGGGCATCGTGATGGTGCTGCACTGATGAGCAATGCACTGATTATCAGCGCAGACCACCCCATCAGGAAGGTCGCTTATCGGCTCTCTACTCACGCGCTGTCAGAGCTGCACTGGGAAGCTGCTGGTGTGTGGCAAATGGTGTATAGCCAGGCTTGAACCCAGGCACCCTCTGAAGGTTTCGGGAATTCGCTTCGGCTGCCACACACCAGCAACTTCCCAGTGCAGCTCTACATTTACCAACTGCTTCCCTGCCAATCTCTGCACACCATGGCCACTCCATAGAAGGTAGATGCTATGCTGACTTTGTCCTTTCATGCAGTGAGTGCAAATTTTGTTCTTCCTTCCTTTTTTTTTTTTTTTTTTTTTTTTTCTGGATGGTTTTTAATAAACCGTCTGCACTTAAAAGGTGGCGCCCTCTCCTGTTTACTTTTACATGTGCACAATAGATTGGGGGGTTACCCACTCCGCGGGGGGTGGGGGGGGTTCTATGAGCTGAGGGTACACTTGCTCATGCAGATTCAAAAAAACGGAGGGGATCCTTTTTTGCTGCATGTTGCTCGGATCTTGAGAAGTAAGATCACGGGATCGGTGCGCTCTTGAAAGCAGAGGCTCCACTGATATCATTTTGCCGGCTCTGATTAATCTGTGAATGCTCAAGGGACCCCCCCCCCAGCAACCTCCTGGAGGAACCCTGGTTGAGGAAGGTTGCTGTAGCAGAGGGTCTCAAGCTGGCGGCCCTCCAGCTGTTTTGCCTAAACTCCAAGCCCCATCATGTCTCTGCCTGAGGGAGTCAGCCTTGCAATGCTCTCATGGGACTTGAAGTTGGGCAAAACAGCTGGAGGGCCGCCAGTTTGAGTCCCCTTGCTGTAGGGCGCCGGTCCGTGGATTTTTTTTTTTTTTTTCATCTGACCCTTTTTTTTTTTTGACCCTTCACAGGTGGGAGCAGCCAGCCCAGATGTGCCTGCCCTGGGAGCAGAGAGGAGGTCTGACCTTACAACAGTGGCGCGATCGCTGGACCCTAGCTGTGACGGCGTTGCAGAGGAGTTCAGGAGGCAGGAGATGATACGTCTTTTACATTTTTTTTTTTCTAGGTAGGGAAGAAACGATCGAGAATATTGCCTATAGCAGAAAATTTGTAAACTGACACAACTACTACGGGAGCACAGAAGAATTTTTTTTTTTTTTTTTTACTTGCACACCAGCCACTTGATGGCGCTGTAGAGGAAACTCGGCAGGTTTTACGTTGACTTTGGCACAGCATGGCCTGGGATTCTCTGTTTTAATTGGCTGTCTATGGTTTTGGTGGGCAGGTCCAGACAACTGTTCATTCAAAATAATAAAAAAAAAAATCTTTAAGAGACAAAAATGGGACTTTTAAGGCGCCAAACGCAAAAATTTAACAAAATGACATTCTGTATAAAGGGGCTTCTTTTTGTTTGCTGGGACTTGAAGTTCTGCAGCAGCGGTTGGATTCCCCAGTTGCCCAGTTTTTGCACATCTTTCCGAATTTTGCCGTTTTATAAGACTCAATAATTTGGTTAATTAGACTGTTTGTTTTCAGTTCTTTATTAAAGAAACGCTTACACAAAAAAAAAAAAATTAAAAAATAAATGCGTTGCATTATGTGTAAGAGCTGTTGATGAGGGACAAGGGCCTCTTCCCCCCCAACCCTGGCCGGTGATTGTGGGGGTGAGGGGGTGGTAAAGGGAGAGTGTTTTGAGATTACGAAACGCGTCGGTCATTTTAAGTTATGCACAGACACTAGTATTAAAAGGTTTTGGACTCAGATCATTTGGTCTGGGGATTTCTTTTCACAGGTGGATTTTAATCTTTGGGTCCCCTAGTTAAGGACTACCCTGTTTTTTTGTTGAGAGCCACGGCGCCCCATATGAATCCAGTTGACTTTTTTTTCTGTCAACCATGAAGTCCAACCCAGAACCTCCAATACACACGGTTCAGGTTTTTAGTTGTTATAGGTGTGTGCTCCGGGAAAATTTACGCCGCCTGTTCTGGTGACCATTATCACTGAGACGGAGAGTGGTGGAAAATCCTAAGAGATTACATTTGTCACCGGAACAGAACGAGAGGGAAAATCTTCCTATGGGGTCTATCGGCTTCCCGAACGTTTTGGATAGATATCCTCTTATCTCCTTTTTATGCATTCTGTCCTGGAGACAATCTCCCCAACTTGAACACAGACCGCAAAAAAATAAATAAAAAAAAAACATTTATATCCAGATCTAACAAAAATAAACAATTTTTTTTTTATATTTTTAAAATAAATAATTCAATTAAAATGATTTTAATTTTTTTTTTTTTTTTTTTTAATTAAAAAATATACATTAGTGTGACAAGATACAGAAAGGAGTAGATGTCACAAGTATAATCTTGAGTCATAATGCAAAAAACTATTCGGAAGAATAAAAAGGAACCATCAGAAAACATGGTTCATATATTTAAATGTTTATATTAAAATGATATAAATACAAAACATTCTTGTTAGTTCTGGATATACAGTGAGAATGGTTTTGGATCTCTATCATTTTTAGATGGAAAAAATTGAATTAAATAATTTAATTAAAATAATTTTAAATATTTTAAATTTTCATATTAAAATGATTTAAATACAAACCGTTCTCACTGTATATCCAGAACAAAAATAAAACTAGGTTTTAATTTTTTTTAAATTAAATAATTCAATTACAATTTATTTTTCATTTTTTTTTTTATATTTAAAAATAATTTAATTTACCGGTAGTTTATTTTTTGTTAGTTCTGGTTATACAGTGAGAACGGTTTGTATTTAAATCATTTTAATATGAAAATGTAAATATTAAAATTATTTTAATGATTTAAATACAAACCATTCTCACTGGATATACAGTGAGAATGGTTTTGGATCTCTATCATTTTTAGATGGAAAAAATTGAATTAAATAATTTAATTAAAATAATTTTAAATATTTTAAATTTTCATATTTAAATACAAACCGTTCTCACTGTATATCCAGAACAAAAATAAAACTAGGTTTTAATTCTTTTTAAATTAAATAATTCAATTACAATTTATTTTTCATTTTTTTTTTTTTATATTTAAAAATAATTTAATTTACCGGTAGTTTATTTTTTGTTAGTTCTGGTTATACAGTGAGAACGGTTTGTATTTAAATCATTTTAATATGAAAATTTAAATATAAAAATTATTTTAATGATTTAAATACAAACCGTTCTCACTGTATAACCAGAACTAACAAAAATAAACTACCGGTAAATTAAATTATTTTTAAATATTAAAAAAAAATGAAAAATAATTGTAATTGGATTATTTAATTTAAAAAGAATTAAAACCTAGTTTTATTCTTGTTCTGGATATACAGTGAGAACGGTTTGTATTTAAATCATTTTAATATGAAAATTTAAATATTTAAAATTATTTTAATTAAATTATTCAATTCAATTTTTTCATCTAAAAATGATAGAGATCCAAAACCATTCTCACTGTATATCCAGAACTAACGAGAATAACCAAATTTTAATTACTTATAAAGTAAATTAATTCAATTTAAAATGATTTTCATTTTTTTTTTTAATATTTAAATGTTTGGTTTGTATTTTATATAAAAAAGCCAGACTAAAAGTAGTGCAGGACCTACGTTAAAGTCGCTGTGGTTTTAAGTCGCACAGATATGAACGGTACTCATTGGGGGGGGGATGGGGTGCAACCACGTATTATGGGCAGGCTGATCGTACCCAAGTCCATTGATCGATCAACGTGGGTGCAACCAGCCTGTCGGATTTTACATGCAATTTTATTTCTAGCAGCTATCATAGCTGCTAGCAGTAGTCACTGGGAGAACACTGCGTTGATGGGGGGGGGGAACGAGGTGGTCGCAGGAAAGAAAATCGCTCCAACTATGGCCGGCTTCACACTTTAAAGTATTTCCCGTGTTCTGTGTCGGGAGATTTCTCCTCACTTCCTGTCCCGGAAAGCTGAAATTCTCCTCTCACCTGCTTCTTCTTCTCTATACTCCTATCAAGAATGCGTTGGGTTAAATGTGAGACATCGGGGGGTCTGTTTGTTTAGAGTTTCACCAAAGCTCCCCAATGGGCTCCTAAAAAAAAAAAATTAAAAAGTAAAAAAAAAAAATTATTGTGAATTAAAAAAAAAAAAATAGTAAAAATAAACTACTGCCACCATTCTCTGTCCTGATGACACTGTCTCTGTTTTAATACATTTTAAAATGTTTGTGTACATTTATTTGTGTGTGTTTTAGCTTTGGGGTGTGCACCCTAATGCGCGGGTCTCCAACCAAAGGGCCAGTTAACTGTCTTTTCAGACTTTAGGTGGGGGCCAGATGGTGGCCAGCGGGGGTAGAAAATGGTCCCGGGCCCAGAATCGGTGAGAATAACATGGCATCACGGTTGGAGGTTAGTTCAAGAAGAAGTGCCCCATCGTTGGTGTCAGTGGGAGGAATAGTGCCCCATCATTGGTGGGAGGAATAGTGCCCCATCATTGGTGTCAGTGGGAGGAATGGTGCCCCATTATTGGCGTCAGTGGGAGGAATGGTGCCCCATAATAGGGGTCAGTGGGAGAAATGGTGCCCCATCATTGGCAGTGGGAGGAGTAGTGCTCCATCATTGGTATCAGTGGGAGGAATAGTGCCCCGTCATTGGTAGAGTGAGAGGAATAGTACCCCATCATTGGTGTCAGTGGGGGGAATAGTGCCCCATCATTGGTGTCGGTGGGAGGAATAGTGCCCCATCATTGGTGTCGGTGGGAGGAATAGTGCCCCATCATTGGTGTCGGTGGGAAGAATAGTGCCCCACCATTGGTGTCGGTGGGAAGAATAGTGCCCCACCATTGGTGTCGGTGGGAAGAATAGTGCCCCGCCATTGGTGTCGGTGGGAAGAATAGTGCCCCACCATTGGTGTCGGTGGGAGGAATAGTGCTCTATCATTGGTGTCGGTGGGAGGAATAGTGCCCCATCATTGGCGTCAGTGGGAGGAATAGTGCCCCATCATTGGTGTCGGTGGGAGGAATAGTGCCCCATCATTGGTGTCGGTGGGAAGAATAGTGCCCCATCATTGGTATCGGTGGGGGGAATAGTGCCCCAAGGGCTGGATAAAGGTAAGCAAAGGGCCGCAGTTTGGCAATCACTGCCCTAATACCATAGGCTGTACATTGGGTGCTGATAGTGTCGCAGTCAATGATAGTGATCCAAAACAGGATGGAACCCTCCGGATCGATCGAAAAAAATTGTTTTGCTCCAGAGTTCCAATTTAACATCTGCAAAATGAAAAGTCACACAGATGTTGGACATCTTGCGATGATCTGTTCCTGACATCGGTAACCCAACTATTGCAGTTTCTCTGAATGCGTCGAACCCGCCGATCTTTTCATCAAGAGATGGAAATTTCTACTTCTCGTAACACCAATTCATAAAGAGCCGTGTCTGGGCACCGCCGGAAATGAAATCCTCCGCCCAACGCACCTTGTTGGCAGGAAAGCCGCCGAAGAAGTTCTCACCTGGATTTCTATGAAGAAAGTCCGAA
>JBBGZY010003700.1:25000-55000 GCA_037952925.1 Lithobates clamitans
GTGCCCCATCATTGGTATCAGTGGGAGGAATAGTGCCCCATCTTTGGTATCAGTGAGAGGTATAGTGCCCCATCATTGGTGTCAGTGGGAGGAATAGTGCCCCATCATTAGCATCAGTGGGAGGAATAGTGCCCCATCATTAGTATCAGTGGGAGGAATAATGCCCCATCATTGGTATCAGTGGGAGGAATAGTGCCCCATCATTAGTATCAGTGGGAGGAATAGTGCCCCATCATTGGTATCAGTGGGAGGAATAGTGCCCCATCATTGGTGTCAGTGGGAGGAATAGTGCCCCATCATTGGTGTCAGTGGGAGGAATAGTGCCCCATCATTGGTATCAGTGGGAGGAATAGTGCCCCATCAGTGTCAGTGGGAGGAATAGTGCCCCATCATTGGTGTCAGTTGGAGGAATAGTGCCCCATCCTTGGTGTCAGTGGGAGGAATAGTGCCCCATCATTAGTGTCAGTTGGAGGAATAGTGCCCCATCATTAGTGTCAGTGGGAGAAATAGTGCCCCATCATTGGTGTCAGTTGGAAGAATAGTGGCCCAAGGGCATCTGGCCCATGCCCCCCCCCCCCCCCCGGGCCGCAGTTTGGAGACCACTGCCTTAATACATTATTATAAAAAATTGCTTAGAATTTAGAACCTCTTTAACTACCATTTAGTTTGCTGAAGCATTGTGTATCACAAGGGACTATTGCATTTTTTTATTATTTAAAAATGTAATTTTTCTCCATTTTCATCCCTTTCCTATATCTTTCTTGTGACGGGGTGACAACACAAGATAGCAGATAGGAAATGAGGACGGAGCGTTGTCACCCTATAACAGGAAGTGCCCAAACAAGGGTCTTCATGGCAGGATCAGTGGGGGATTTTTTGAATGAATGCTGCAGATTTGAAATGCTTAAAAAGAAGTTTTAAAATAATATTTTGCTGTTCTCATGTATGAGGAGTATATGGAGCTCCGCCGTGTACATATTGTATATATTCAATCTGTAAAAAAATAAATTAAATAAAAATCTCTAAACAACACAAAAGTATTTCCATAAAAAAACAATTTTTATTATGAATATACAAAATATAATATATAAATATTTACACAGTAAATAGAGAAATGGTCGGGGCAAATGGAATGTACCTGAGAAATAAAAGTAAAAAATTAAGTTAAAAAAGTTTGAGGTACTCTGGTGGAGACGATTTTGTGGAAACATCCCATCTACCGTCCAGGGAACGTATTGTATTGGTGGTAGGTGGCCACCATCGCGGTTAGCGTCTACAGTATCATCCAGTGCTTGTACAATAACTGCTCCGTAGTGCTTGGCTGTGTTTTCGGAGGAACCCCACCCCCACCCCACCCTCCCCTCCACAGCAGGTCCTCAGAAGCGCCCAACGCTCGGGACCCCAAAACAGTTCTTACAGTCTTTTTTTTCCGAAGGCCAATTCGGCCCCCTTCACAGCTCCTTGGGCCGCTGGCTTTGCTCCTTGGTGTCCTGCGGCAGCCCTTGCGTCGACCTGTCGAGGAGCCCCTGGAGGTCGCAGACGAACTTGTAGACGTAGCGCTGGCCTCCGGTTTTGTGGATGATGTTTTTGTGGTAGTAGTAGCGCAGCCCGCGGCTCAGCTTCTCGTAGTTCATCCTGGGCTTGTTCTTGCGTCTGCCCCAACGCCGTGCCACCTGCGCAAGAATAAAGAATCGCGTTAACAAGGATAACCAGCCAGCATTCAAATTGGATCAAGTTCCAAAATGTAAAAAAAAAAAAAAAAACATAATAAATAAGAAATGGGAATTTGAAAAAAAATTAACAATGAAGGAACACTATCATCATTGGAATGTTACAAAGACAATAACGGAATATGTACAAAGGAAATCGAGATGCAAAAATTCAATGATTGGTAGGCTGCTAAAGAGGAGCGGGACAACCCTACAGAAAATTCTTCCAATATATTATATAAAAAAGTAAAAAAAAGTTTGTGTCTGCTCTTTAGGGTTTCTTTACCTTCCTCTGGATTATCTGTGGACATCTATTTTTTTTTCTATATTATATATTTATCTGTATATGGAGGTTTTCTATATATTATATTATATTTTCTATTAATCTGTATATAGAAGTTTTTATATATTATTAATCCGTACAGTATATAAAGGTTTTTGTATATATATTATATTTTTTGTATATGGAGGTTTTCTATATGTTTATTATTTTCTATTTATCTGTAAAATGGAGATATGGAGGTTTTCTATAAATTATGTTACATTATATAATATTTTCTATTTACCTGTATATGGAGGTTTTCTACATAATATTTTCTATTAATCCGTATATTGAGGTTTTTATATACCATATTATATTATATATTATATTTATCTGTACATGGAGGTTTTATATATGTTTATTATATTTTCTATTTTTCTGTAAAATGGAGATATGAAGGTTTTCTATATGAGGTATATTATATTATATTTTCTATTAATCTGTACAGTATATAAAGTTTTTTGTATATATTATATAATATATTCTATTTATCTGTATATGGTGGTTTTCTATATGTTTATTATTTATATATATATTTTATTATTTTATATTTATCTGTAAAATGGAGATATGGAGGTTTTCTATACATTCTATTTTCTATTTATCTGTATATGGAGGTTTTTATATATTCTATTATATTTTCTGTTTATCTGTATAAGGAGGTTTTCTATGAATTATAATACATTTTCTATTTATCTGTGTAATGGAGGTTTTTCTATATATTATATTTTTTTGTATAAGGAGGGTTTCTATGTATTATACTGTAATACATTTTCTGTTTATCTATGTATGAAGGTTTTCTATATATTTATTATAAATTATATTTATCTGTATAAGGAGGTTTTCTACATATTATATCATATTGTATTATATTATATTTTCTAGTTATTTGTATATGGAGTTTTTTTTATATATATATTATATTTAGTTTCTATTTATTTGTATAAGGAGGTTTTCTACATATTATATCATATTGTATTATATTATATTTTCTAGTTATTTGTATATGGAGTTCTTTTTATATATATTATATTTAGTTTCTATTTATTTGTATAAGGAGGTTTTCTACATATTATATCATATTGTATTATATTATATTTTCTAGTTATTTGTATATGGAGTTCTTTTTATATATATTATATTTAGTTTCTATTTATTTGTATAAGGAGGTTTTCTATACATTTATTATATATTATATTTTTTATTAATGTGTATAAGTGGGGTTTTCTATATACCTCTTCTATTTTCTAATTATGTGTATATGGAGATTTTCTATTTATCTTTATATGGAAGTTTTCCTATGTATTATATACATTGTTGCATTTTATTATATTATATTGCATATTATTCTATTCTATTCTATTTTTTATTTTTTATATGTTTATTGGACTGGACTGGATTTGTGTCTTTTTCCAATCTTTGTAAACGATCTAAAGTTTAAAATATATTAAAATGCTTCCTAGAAAATGTGCCACTCCCAGTTTTGTTGAGGGGGAAAAAAAAACCCCAGGTCAGGATTTTAGCGGACTCTTTCCGTTTTATACTGGCTTCTGTCCTGCAGATAATGGGCGCACACAGATGGAAAGATCTGATTTATAGGCACGGACCAAGTCCCGGCTCTGTAAAGAGGAACTGGTCCCCCCCCCTTTAGATATGTAAAGAACTTGCCAAGTACCTCCCCCAATATAAACAGAAACTTTAATGGCAGTCAACTGGAGGTCCTTGCAGGAGATGTCTGTCATTTGATATCAAGCCCCCCTTGCAAGATGCCTGGGAAAGACAGTGAGCCAATTCCAGGAGGAGGGGGACGAGGACACCCGGGAGTACTAAGGAGATTTACTCTGACTTCCTGTCCTACTGTCCGCTGTGGGGGCGTGGCTTGGTCAGTGGGCGGGATCGGGCAGGGACGTACCTCGTTGGGGTCGGAAAGCTTGAATTCCCAGCCATTGCCCGTCCAGCTGATGAGCTTCTGACACGACGAGTCTTGTAGTAATTCCAACAGGAACTGCCACAGCTGAATGGGGCCATTACTGCCTGTTAGAGACAACAACAAAAAAAACCCTCGTCATTTATTTTATTACATTCGGGGGATCAGCTGAACCTCAATTCTGTCGTATTTGTCTTATTGATTCGATAAGACAATAACAAGACTCGCTCTAAACCAGTGATGGCGAACCTTGGCTACCCGGATGCTTTGGAACTACATTTCCCATGATGCTCAGCTACACTGCAGAGTGAATGAGCATCATGGGAAATGTAGTTCCTAAACATCCGGGGTGCCGAGGTTCGCCAATCACTGCTCTAAACTCTTCTTACCGGCAGGTTTGGCGTCTTTGACTCCAGCGGCTTTCTGGTTATAGGTGGATTGGTAGGTGTTCTTGTTTGCGCCGGTGTAATGGCTGTTTAGGTTGGAGGTTTGGTAGAAATCGGATTCGCTGTAGGAAAAACCTGAAAAGGGACAAATCCGTCACTGACGTGTACGCGGCAACACCTGTAACTCATTGCCAACACTAATGCCAAAGAGGTTTCCGTTTTTCCATGAACCTGCTCGGCCAGTCTTTTGATTTATATACAGGATATTACCAAAAGTATTGGGACACCTGCCTTTACACGCACATGAACTTCAATGCCATCCCAGTCTTAGTCCGTAGGGTTCAATATTGGGTTGGCCCACCCTTTGCAGCTATAACAGCTTCAACTCTTCTGGGAAGGCCGTCCACAAGGTTTAGGAGGGTGTCTATGGGGATGTTTGACCATTCTTCCAGAAGAGCATTTGTGAAGTCAGGCACTTAATGTATGATGAGAAGGCCTGGCTCGCAGTCTCCGCTTTGTGCACTGGTCCAAATCATTTGGTGGAGGGGGGGATTATGACGTGGGGTTGTTTTTCAGGGGTTGGGCTTGGCCCCTTAGTTGCAGTGAAGGGAACTCTTAAGGCATCAGCATACATTACAAGACATTTTGGACAATTTCATGCTCCCAACTTTGTGGGAACAGTTTGGGGATGGCCCCTTCCTGTTCCAACATGACTGCACACCAATGCACAAAGCAAGGTCCATAAAGACATGGATGAGCGAGTTTGGGGTAGAGGAACTTGACAGGCCTGCCTCAACCTGATAGAACATCTTTGGGATGAATTAGAGCAAAGACTGCGAGCCAGGCCTTCTCGTCCAACATCAGTGCCTGACCTCACAAATGCTCTTCTGGAAGAATGGTCAAACATTCCCATAGACACCCTCCTAAACCTTGTGGACGGCCTTCCCAGAAGAGTTGAAGCTGTTAAAGCTGCAAAGGGTGGGCCAACTCAATATTGAACCCTACGGACTAAGACTGGGATGCCATTTAAGTTCATGTGCGTGTAAAAGCAGGCAGAGACACAAACTACAATTGATAAATCTCATCATTGTGGGAGGGGCAGAGACACAAACTACGATGGAGAAATCTCACCATTGTGGGAGGGGCAGAGACACAAATTACGATGGAGAAATCTCACCATTGTGGGAGGGGCAGAGACACAAATTACGATGGAGTAATCTCATCATTGTGGGAGGGACAGAGACACAAGCTCCGATGGGGAAATTCACCAATGTGGGAGGGGCAGAGACACAAAATACGATGGAGAAATCTCACCATTGTGGGAGGGGCAGAGACACAAATTACGATGGAGAAATCTCACCATTGTGGGAGGGGCAGAGACACAAATTACGATGGAGTAATCTCATCATTGTGGGAGGGACAGAGACACAAGCTCCGATGGGGAAATTCACCAATGTGGGAGGGGCAGAGACACAAAATACGATGGAGAAATCTCACCATTGTGGGAGGGGCAGAGACACAAATTACGATGGAGAAATCTCACCATTGTGGGAGGGGCAGAGACACAAATTACGATGGAGTAATCTCATCATTGTGGGAGGGGCAGAGACACAAGCTCCGATGGGGAAATTCACCATTGTGGGAGGGGCAGAGACACAAATTACGATGGAGTAATCTCATCATTGTGGGAGGGGCAGAGACACAAGCTCCGATGGAGAAATCTCACCATTGTGGGAGGGGCAGAGACACAAATTACGATGGAGTAATCTCATCATTGTGGGAGGGGCAGAGACACAAGCTCCGATGGGGAAATTCACCATTGTGGGAGGGGCAGAGACACAAAATACGATGGAGAAATCTCATCATTGTGGGAGGGGCAGAGACACAAACCACGATGGAGAAATCTCACCATTGTGGGAGGGGCAGAGACACAAACTACGATGGAGAAATCTCATCATTGTGGGAGGGGCAGAGACACAAACCACGATGGAGAAATCTCACCATTGTGGGAGGGGCAGAGACACAAACTACTGCAGGGAAATGTCAGAGCTATAAGAAGCCAGTGGACAATTTAACCAATCAACATGAGCCTGAAACAAATTTTAAGGGATCTGAACATATAGGACCCCTTTAAGTCCTGCAAGATGTCCTTACCTTTGTGGTGGTCTTGGGCTGGTCTGTGGTGAATGTTGGTGTTCATCGGGGAGAAGTTGGAGCTCCTGATCTCAACAGATTGGGTGCAGTTCATCCAGGAGGCTTCATCCCATCCTTGCCATTCCTGGGACGCCCAGGAGAAGCTTTCATCGCCAACAGAGCTGACGCCGGTGCCCTGCGAGTAGCCGTCTGATTCGGGGGTGAAGGCCAGGTCCTGCTGAGCGTGGTACAGGGATTCCTCTACATCCTGGAGGGATTCCAGTATGCTTTGCTGGGCGGAATGCTGCTGCAGTTCTTCCGTCAGGGCCGGTAGCACCGTCTGAAATGAATGGCGATATTCGTCCGTCCCTCCATGTCCTGCAGAGAGAGAGAAAAATAATATAATTATGTCCCTCTCATTCATAAATAATATAATTATGTCCCTCTCATTCATAAATAATATAATTATTTCCCTCTCATTCATAAATAATATAATTATGTCCCTCTCATTCATAAATAATATGAATATTTGTTCTGCTCAACTACAGCCAAAACTATTTGGTCTGGGCCCTCCTGTCCTGGTGACAACCATTCCCTTTTTTGGGGGGGAAAGTAGACATTTTTTTTTTTAATCAAGAATAAACTTTATTGAACTACAACAAATAAACAGAACAATTACAGCCATCATACATATCGGTAGTGGTGTTCCAATGTACAAAGTAGACATATTTTCATTCTACCAATCAGATGGTTGGATAGGAGTCAGAGGATAACCCACCTTGGTTGTACTGCTCCCAATAATACAGAGACTGTTCAGTAAAGGCCTCAGAGGAGAGGGCGGCACTACCCTGCTGCCATATGGGCGGGTACTGTCCCTTCCCGAAATTCAGTGGGGTGCAGCTTGGGTCAGCCTCCCGGGAGAAACCTCCGTCTTCGAGCTTGATATCTACAAAAGAAAATGAAAGGTCTGTTTACCCCTCCAGATCCATTGTGATATAATACTTTGCTTTAATATATACGATAAGAAAAGACTATAAACATGCAACGCTACAAGTAAAAACTGCTTATAAAAAAATGGCAACAAGTCTAATATCTGTAATAAAAAGCTTAAAGAATATATAAATTCAATATTTCATATTCCTGATATGTGCCTGCTGTACCCGATGACTAAGCCCTGGGAGCGGAGCGAAACGCGTTGGACTGCGTGGCCTGGCTGAAGCCCGGGCTGAGGCTGTTATACACTCTACTATACAGGGTTTGCAGCGATGTGCGGCTTACAGGACACCAGTCTCTTCACACACCGAAATTCGTACCTGGGGACAAGCTCCGTCCTAGCTAGCACTCACAGTGGTTGGCTTACAAATAAGTAACCTTTAGAGAGATTAGAGATTGCTTCCTTTGTGTGAAATCCCTGGTGATCCTGCCAGTCCCTCTGCTTTCCTGTTGAAAAAAACTGACCACACTAGGCATAAGAGAACAGTGTGGTCAGTTTTCTAGCTATGCTGGGAATTCAGCCTGCTCTCGTCCAATGATTAAACTTGTCCTGGCACCCCCCCCCTCCCACACACACCCACACACATCCACACACACACACACAGCTATTCACTGGGAAGATCAGTGTGCTGTAGTTTCCCCCAGCTGAGGTAATGTGATCACTTATAAAGGAGGGGGGGGCCAGGCTCCGGCATCTTAGGGAAGCCTATGGTCTGTACTTTGTGAATGGCCCTGCAGTCTTCTGGGTGCTGTGATTTGTCCCAGAAGGCTGCAGGGGGGGGGGTTGGGGGCGAACCTGTCAAAACCAGTTACCCCCTACCCCCAAAAAGTGCCAAACAAGCAGAAATTCCCCTTTTGGGTGAAGTTCCACTTTACTGATTGCAAATATAAATATGCCAAACTGAGAATAAAAACTATATAAAAAAATGGCAACCAGTCTAATATGTATAATAAACGATACTTAGCTTAATATAAGCAATAATAAATTAGTCTAAATCTGCTAAACTGTAAGTAAACACTCTATAGAAAAATGGCAACAAGTCTACTACCTATAATAAATTAACTTAATAAAAGCAAACATAAATGACTATAAGTTAAAAACTACATATAAAATCTGTGAAAAGCCTAATATCCATAAATGATATTTAGCCTAATATAAGTAATAATAAATTACTTTAAATACATACTACATATAAAAACTGCACATACCAATAAGTCTAAGATCTATAATAAAGATATTTAGCTAAATATAAGCAATAATAAATGATTATAAACCTGCGAAACTACAAAGAAAAACTGCATATAAAATTGACAAAAAGTCTAATCTCTACAATAAATGATCTTTAGCCTAATATAAGCAATAATACATTTCTATACATCTGCGAAACTACAAATAAAAAAACTGTATATAAAATTGGAAAAAAGTCTAATATCTACAATAAATTATATTTAGCCTAATATAAGCAATAATACATTTCTATAAATCTGCGAAACTACAAATAAGAAAACTGTATATAAAATTGGAAAAAAGTCTAATATCTACAATAAATGATGTTTAGCCTAATATAAGCAATAATAAATGACTATAAACCTGTGAAACTCCAAATATTAGACTTTTTGCCAATTTTATATGCAGTTTTTTTATTTGTAGTTTCGCAGGTTTACAGTCATTTTATTATTGCTTATATTAGGCTAAATATAATTTATTGTAGAGATTAGACTTTTTGCCAATTTTATATGCAGTTTTTTATCTACAATAAATTATATTTAGCCTAATATAGGCAATAATAAAATGACTATAAACCTGCAAAACTACAAATAAAAAAACTGCATATAAAATTGGCAAAAAGTCTAATATCTACAATAAATGATATTTAGCCTAATATAAGCAATAATAAATTAATATACATATATACTACATAAAAAAACTGTATATAATAATGGCAATAAGTTTAGGATCTATAATAAATATACTCAGTTTGATATAAGCAATAATAAATTAGTATTAAAAAAATGTTATTCTACATTCTACTGTATATTAGAGTAGCAACAAGTTTAATAATTAAAATGAATGATACTCAGCCTAACATAAGTAACAATAAATGACTATAAATATACTATACTACAAGTAAAAACTGTATAAAAATAATCAACAAGTCTAATGTCTATAATAAATGACCAAATTTTATTGATTAAAAAAAAAACAACTACATTTTAATTGATGTTAGCCGCTGAATAACTACATAACAAAAGCTACGTTGTAACACTTGGGGGTCATTCACACCTAGTGCACTGAGCAGTATTGATCTAAATTAACACAGCAAACACTTCCGCTGTCTATGGGACTCATTCATAGAAAAGCACCGCATCGGTACGCAGTGGGGGAAAATATAGACATGTTGCAATTTTTTGTGGCTCAGCGCGCAAAAATGTTGCGTCATGCGTCATTTTGACGCACCGCGCTGTATAATAACATACATGTTAAAAAAAAAAGATCCATCTCATCCAGGCATTTAAAAATCACAAGTGGTATGATTCTCTACATGTATAAGTATATAGATAAATCAAAAACATTGCAACTCGCACGTCCCTGTTTGTGAATGAGCCTCGCCCGTTAATGCTGGATGACCCCACCCACTCCGCCCAGAACTGATGTAGTTATTGGAAACCAATCTGTGTTTCATTCCGGAAAGACATTCTTTGTTCACTAATAGAAGCAAATGTTGACAATCTGGTTATGACCATAGAACCACAAGTCCCAGCATTAAAGGGACACTAAGGGGTGGATGTACTAAAGGAAAGTAGACTGTGCAATTTGCAAGTGCAGTTGCTGCAGAGCTTAGAAAAATGTGATGAAGCTTCACTTTTGCAATGAATATCCAATCACATTCAAGGAAAAGAAAAATACAGCATTTTTGCTTGCACAGGATTGGATGATGGAAGTCAGCAGAGCTTCCCCCCCCCCCCCCTCATTTACTAAGCTCTGGAGCAAAGTGCACATTTTTTTTTGCTTTTTGTAAAATCCACCCCTAAGTGTCAGTTGGTAAATATTCTGGTAAGTTTGTAGCTCCAGCGGCTGTCAGCGTGGAGTATATAGGAGTATATAGGTGCTTAGACACTCACCTAGGCTGGGCACCTCCTGGCAGGGCAGCTCCGGGCTGTAGAAACTGTTAAGTGCCATCTGCAGGACACAAGAGGAGGGTCAGTGATGGCACAAGAAAAGGGGGTATAAAGTCAGTGGCAGTGTATGGCCTGAAGGGGGCGATAATTGGGCATTGCACCCTGTGTGGGGGGGTGAAGAAGGGGCAGTGCTGTGATTAGGGTGCTGTGTAGGGGAAGTGGGTGCTGTTAGAACATAAGGAGCTATAAGAACTCAGAAGAGGTAAAATAGCAATATTATAGGTTACAGGGTGCTAAATAAAATTGTGTTAGAATTTGGGAGGTTATTTATTAAGATAACAGAATAGGAAACATCTGGAAACAAATTTTCAGATATTTTTGGTCAGGGTGGAACTTCTAATAAAAAAAAAATAGTTCTTATTTTAAGTACAGTAGACTAATGAGAGAACTGGGGTGTCATTGGGGATGCTCAGTGCATGTGGAATTTGGGGTGTTTGGTGCCGGTTAGTTGGGTCACTACAGCAAAAGGCATTTACATTGCTAAGGATAAGAGAATTCGATTTAGAGAGAAAAAAAAAGAATGGGGTGCTTTGGATTTGAGGATGCTTAAAAACATCAAACGGAATTTGGGGGTCCTAATAACATACATCGGCATGGATATCTACTGTGGGCCTGAGAAGAAGGATTTGGGTGCTAAGGGTGTTTAGATGTAAGCAGTGTAGTATTTAGAAGTTGGGGTGCTAAGATAATGATTTAGGGTGTTAAGGGTACTGAAAGGATTAGGGAACTCGGAGAGCTGTGGGTAGGGATGTGAACGTTGGGGTGATGCTGGTCTGAAGTATATAATTTGGGGGCACTGATGGTGGGAAGTAAGAAATCTGGGGTGCTGATGGTGTGATGTATAGAATGTGGGGTGCTGATGGTGTGATGTATAGAATGTGGGGTGCTGATGGTGTGATGTATAGAATGTGGGGTGTTGATGGTGTGATGTGTAGAATCTGGGGGTGCTATTGGTGTGATGTGTAGAATCTGGGGTGCTGATGGTGTGATGTGTAGAATCTGGGGTGCTGATGGTGTGATGTGTAGAATCTGGGGTGCTGATGATGTAATGTGTAGAATCTGGGGTGCTGATGTGATGTGTAGAATCTGGGGTGCTGATGGTGTGATGTGTAGAATCTGGGGTGCTGATGGTGTGATGTATAGAATCTGAGGTGCTGATGTGATGTGTAGAATCTGGGGTGCTGATGGTGTGATGTGTAGAATCTGGGGTGCTGATGTGATGTGTAGAATCTGGGGGTGCTATTGGTGTGATGTATAGAATCTGGGGTGCTGATGGTGTGATGTGTAGAATCTGGGGTGCTGCTGGTGTGATGTGTAGAATCTGGGGTGCTGATGGTGTGATGTATAGAATCTGAGGTGCTGATGTGATGTGTAGAATCTGGGGTGCTGATGGTGTGATGTGTAGAATCTGGGGTGCTGATGTGATGTGTAGAATCTGGGGTGCTGATGGTGTGATGTGTAGAATCTGGGGTGCTGATGGTGTGATGTGTAGAATCTGGGGTTCTGATGGTGTGGTGTATAGAATCTGGGGTGCTGATGGTGTGATGTGTAGAATCTGGGGTGCTCATGGTGAGAAGTATTGAATCTAAGGTGCTGACGATGTCATGTATAGAATGTGGGATACTGATGGTGCGATGTATTAAGTTTAGGGTGCTGATGCTTAGAAGTATAGAATCTGGGGCGCTGCTGGTGTGAGGTATGGGATCTGGGGTGCTTCTGGTGCGATGTATAGAATGTGGGGCGCTGATGGTGTGAAGTATAAAATCCGAGGGGGGGCTTCTGGTGTCATGTATAGAATGTGGGGTGCTGATGGTGCGATGTATTAAGTTTAGGGTTCTGATGCTAAGAAATATAGAATCTGGGGTGCGAGTGGTCTCATGCATAGAATCTGGGGTGCTTCTAGTGTGAAGTATAGAATGCGGGGCGCTGATGGTGTGAAGTATAAAACCCGGGGTGCTTCTGGTGTGATGTATAGAATGCGGGGCGCTGATGGTGTGAAGTATAAAACCCGGGGGGGGGGGGTTCTGGTGTGATGCATAGCATTTGGGATGCTGCTGGTGTGATGTATGGAAGTTGAGGTGCTGATGGTGTGATGTAAAAAAAAAATGGGGGGTGCTAATAGTGTGATGTATAGAATTTGGTCTGCTGATATTTGATGTGTAGAATCTGGGGGGGATGTATGGAATTTGGGGCTCTGTTGGTGCAAAGTTTCAGTTTGGGGGGTGTCCTATATTATGAATGTCACAGTCGAGAAGTTGAGGATAAGTACGTTTGGAGGTATTTAGGGCTTTTATAGAATTTGGGGAGCTAGGGGGTCAGGATTAAGACGTTTGAGGTGCTCAAGTCCTTATTAAGACTAGAATTTAGGGGCCTGAGGGTCAGAATTATAGAATTTGAGGCGCTTAAAGGAAAGGATAGTGAATTTGGGGAGCTGAGGGTCAGGGTTATAATTTTTATTGCTAAGGACAAGGTCTTTAGAATTTGGGGGGGCTTGGGATAAGCGTAATGGAAATAGGGATGTGCAGGATAAGGGTGATAGAATTTGGGGTGTGCAGGATAAAGCGTATGGACTTTGGGGTGCCATATAGGGGAGTTGTGGTCACTCACCTCTGTCTGTGTATCTGCTGGTCAGTCTGTCCTCTCTCAGCCTCTGAATTGTCCTCCAGGTGAGCAGAGCAATGTTCTCCTCCTCTGCTGACCCCCTGCCCCTTATATGTACCCAGCCCTTCTCTGATTGGCTGCTGGGGGGTGTGACGTTCCCTCTGTCTCCTTCTCCCTCCAGGGGGGGGGGGGGGGAGTTTCCATGACGTCAAAAATCACAACTTCAGAGTGCAGCAAGGAGGAGGAGAGGGGGGTCTTATCAGAGGGGTCAGATGACAGCTTGAGAGCCATCACTCAGAGGAGAGGAAGAGGGGCTCTCCGCACATCTACTGAGAATAAATATTTACATCTATAAATATCCAGACCCATCACATCCCACCTTAATATAGAGCAGAATATTACTTTATACACTTCACCATAGACTAATACAACACTAACATACATTATATCAAAAGCACAATATAACTACTAAACGTGTCCTACTATAACACAGTATAGTAAAATGCAACAAAATATAACTTCTAAACTTGCCCAAATATAACACATTGTAAAAAAAATATATAATACAATAAAGCTACTAAACATAGCCTAATATAACACAGTGTCATTTAATATAACAGTATAACTACTAAACATATCCTAATATAACGCAACACAATATAATTACTAAACTTGACCTAACGTAACACAGTTTAGTCAAATATAAGCATCGTGTAGTTGCCACTAAATGTGGTCAAAAATAACACAATATAATAAAATAAATAACAATACAATATCACCTTGTAAAGCGAAGCGCAAACTGTTGGAGCTATATAAATCCTGTATAATAATAATAATAAATTTGGCCTAGTAAAAAATTTTAAAAATAAAATATTACACAATATAACTACTAAATAATCTCCAATATACCCCAGTGTTTGTAAAATATATAAAATAGTATAACTACTAGACTTGGCCCATTACAACACAGTATAATAGAATAAAAGACAATATAACCACTAAACATATTTTATTTTAACACAGTATAATAAAATATAACTACAAAAAAAAGGTGACCTAATATACAACATAACACAATATAATAAAATATAACAGGCCCATTATAAACAAGGAATGACAAAAAGACAATATACAACCGAAAAAATGCAGCGCTACCAAAAAAAGTGGGGAAAAAAAAGTAAATCATGAAAAAATAAATGTGGTCTAAAATAAAATAACACAATATATTAAAATAAATAATAACACAAAATCACTTTGTAAAGCGATGCACAAACTGTTGGAGCTATATAAATCCTGTATAATAATAATAATAATACATTTGGCCTAGTAAAAAATTTTAAAAATAAAATATTACACAATATAACTACTAAATAATCTCCAATATACCCCAGTGTTTGTAAAATATATAAAATAGTATAACTACTAGACTTAGGCCCATTACAACACAGTATAATAGAATAAAAGACAACATAACCACTAAACATATCCTATCTTAACACAGTATAATAAAATATAACTACAAAAAAAGGTGACCTAATATACAACATAACACAATATAATAAAATAGAACAGGCCCATTATAAACAAGGAATGATAAAAAGACAATATACAACCGAAAAAATGCAGCGCTACCAAAAAAAGAGAGAAAAAATTATGTAATGAAAAAATAAATGTGGTCGAAAATAACACTAAATGTGGTCTAAAATAAAATAACACAATATAATAAAATAAATAATAACACAAAATCCCTTTGTAAAGCGCTACACAAACTGTTGGAGCTATAAAAATCCTGTATAATAATAATAATAATAATAAATTTGGCCTAGTAAAATATTTTAAAAATAAAATATTTCACAATATAACTACTAAATAATCTCCAATATATCCCAGTGTTTGTAAAATATAAAATAGTATAACTACTAGACTTAGGCCCATTATAACACAGTATAATAGAATAAAAGACAACATAATCACCAAACATATCCTATTTTAACACAGTAAATAAAATATAACTACAATAAAAAGGTGACCTTATATACAACATAACACAATATAATAAAATATAACAGGCCCATTATAAACAAGGAATAATAAAAAGACAATATACAACCGAAAAAAAATGCAGCACTACCAAAAAAAGTGAAAAAAAAAAGTATATAATAAAAAAAATATATAATTACTAAACAAAAAAGATTAACAATAATAAACTTGGCCCAAAACCTGGCCTGTTTTTTTTTTTTTTTTTTTGCAAAAGTAAAAAAACCGCTCGCGCTTACCGGTTGAGGGCAAAAGTTGGCCCAAAAAGGTCTTCATGAAAAAGTTGTCCCACGTACCACGTAACTTCAGCCATCCTCCGATGTCATCACCGCCTTCACTGCACCTTACCCAATCGTGTTTAGTTAATGGAGCTCCCGGGGAATAAGCAGCTTACGCTATTGAGCAAAGCTGTTGCATGCAAATTGAGATAAGAGTGTTGTAGGGAATTATGAAACACCTTAGAAATCCCTTTGCACCGTGTATATTCATAGGGCCATTGCAAAGTAATCCGCTGTGAAAAAAAAAAGTCAGCTGTCTTAGGGACTTCTCATTAAGTCCATTATCACGCAATGACACTCTCACGGGCTAATCAGGTTATAGCTATTTAACCTTTTTGCTGCCAGATTCTGTACATGCATTAGATTCATTGGGGGGGGGGGGCAGGTGAGACATCGGGGTCTTTTAACCACTTCAGCCCCGGAAGATTTGGCTGCTCAATGACCGGCCATTTTTTTGCGATACGGCACTGTGTCCCTATAACTGACAATTGCGCGGTCGTGCGACGCTGTACTCAAACAAAAATTGACGTCCTTTTTTTTCCCCCCACAAATAGAGCTTTCTTTTGGTGGTATTTGATCATCTCTGCGGTTTTTATTTTTTGTGCTATACACAAAAAAAGAGCAACAATTTTGAAAAAAAAAAACACAATATTTTGTACTTTTTGCTATAATAAATATTCCCCCTTTTTTTTTTTTAAAAAAAGCAAATTTTTTCCTCAGTTTAGGCCGATACATATTTTTGGTAATAAAAATCGCAATAAGCGTATATTGATTGGTTTGCGCAAAAGTTATAGCGTCTACAATTTGGGGGATAGATTTATGGCATTTAAATTATTATTTTTTTTTACTAGTAATGGCGGCGATCTGCGATTTTTTTATCGTGACTGCATCATTATGGCGGACACATCGGACACTTTTGACACATTTTTTGGGACGATTGACAATCATACAGCGATCGGTGCTATAAAAATGCACTGATTACTGTATAAATGTCACTGGCAGGGAAGAGGTTAACACTAGGGGGGCGATCAAGGGGTTAAGTGTGTTCCCTAACTGTGTGTTCTAACTGTAGGGGGAGGGGACTGACTAGAGGAGATGACAGATCGTGGCTCCTAGCAATTAGGAACTCACGATCTGTATCTCCTCTCAGAATACAACAGGGATTTGTGTGTTTACACAAACACATGTCCCTGTTCTGCCTCTCGTGCCTGCGACTGCTCGTGGCCGGCGGTCATCGCGACCACGAGCGCGGCCACGAGCATCGGCACCCCCGCAGTGCAGCAGGCACGTGCGCCCGCCTGCTATCCCGCTTAAAGGAGCCGACGTATAGCTACGAAGGCTCGCGGGAACGTGCCGACCTGCCGCTGTATAATGACGGCGGCTGGTCGGCAAGCGGTTAAACCCTGGATGTCTCATTAAAGAGAACCTGTCACCAAAAAAAAATCATCACATAGGGGACGTGTCAAATGCTGTAGCTGCTGACTTTTACTGTTGGGGCACTTACCTGTCCAGGCATCCGGTGGCGTCCTCACCTTCTTTAATCAGCTCTCGGTTGCTGCCGCCGCCAACTTGGCTAAGGGAGACCGGCGGTGAAGCCTTGCGGCTTACCAGCCGTTTTCCTACTGCACATGCGCGAATTGCACTGTGCTTTCTCAATAGGCCGGCTACGGAGGAAAAGGAGAAGGGGCCGAATTTCCAGCTAACTGAGCCGGAAGTGGGAGCAGGTACCTGTCAAGACCAGGTACTCGCTCCCCCCCTCCCTCAAAAGGTGCCAAATGTGGCAGTGGAGGTGGGGGGGGAGGGCGGATAACCTAAGCTTGACCTTTTGGGTGGAGCTCCGCTTTAAGTAAAAAAATAAAAATGTAAAAAATAAAAAGTTATATCCAAGCACATAAAATCCCCCCCAAAAATTTGTGAGGCCCCCCCCCCCACATACAGGCAGGGACAAACGTGAATGCACTAATTCAGGGCGTCTACGCATGAGAACGGTGACTGAGAAACGCGTTACATATCGTCGCGTTTGCCGGACGGAGGGCAGAAATTCAGCACCTGACCTCCTGTGTAGCTCTAAACTGATGACCTGTAGTAGACTTTTAAAGCATTGCCTATAGAAAATATAAGGTACAGTGGAACCTCGGATTGCGAGTAACGCGGTTAACGAGCGTTTCGCAATACGAGCACTGTATTTTTAAAAATCGTAACTTGGTTTGCGAGTGTTGTCTTGCAAAACGAGCACGATTCAGGCCAAAGCGGTGTGCAGTACCGCGTTTGGCCTGAGGCGGGGGGGCGCCGACGCCAAGCAGAGCCGAAAGTCGCCGATCGGCGCTGCTCGGCGCCATTTGGAAATGCACGGAAAGGCCCCAGGACAGCTCGGCTGACCTCTGTAAATCTCGGGAACTAAGCCTTTCCGAGGTTTGCCGAGGTCAGCTGAGGTGTCCTCAGGCCTTTCCGGCCGTTTCCGAGGCTCTCTGGCACCCCCCCGCCTCTGGCTGCATGCGGTATTGCATCCCATTGAAGTCAATGCGGAACAAATTATTTTCGTTTCCATTTACTTCTATGGGGAAACTCGCTCTGATATGCGAGTACTTTGGATTGCAAGCATTCTCCTGGAACGGATTATGCTCGTAATATGAGGTTCCACTGTACTGGAGTTTGACGCCATTTCACGGTCACATGCACAACTTTTAAGGTTTGACATGTTGGGTATCAATTTACTCGGCACAACTTCATCTTTTTTCTATCATACCGAAAAAATTGAGTAATTTATTGCATTTTTGTGCCCTAAAATTAACATTAGTTTTTTTTTTTTTTTTTTTTACTGACACCTTTCAGAAACCTTTCAGAAAATATATAATGTTTTGGGAGTTTTATGCAATTTTTCAGAGCTAAAACAAAAACAGCTCTGGCAGCAAAAGAGTTAACGGACCGCATTATGTGTCAGGCTCGGTTCACGGATCCGCGCTTCGCTGCAACCACCCGCACACAAAACGCAGGACCTGGAGGCGGGTGCCATTAATCCTAATGTCACGCCGCCCCCGCACTGAATGCAGTTCAGTTCCCGTGCGGGCTGCGATTTCTAGAGAGGTGCAGGGACCCCTGGGTTTTGCGAGCCACAGCAGCCCATTCAAAGCCCATTCAAATGACGGCGCAGATGCATCCCCGCATAAAACACGGAAGTGTGAACCTAGGCTCAGTGTTCTTTTCTTGGGTGCAGGTTTCCTTTATATTCAGCTGTTAACTTGCAGCACAGTTTTTAGAGACGCTTAGGGCATATTTGGACTTCCAATTGGCGTGTAAACCCCCCGCCCTGCAGCACACCCAGGGCTGGTGCAAGGATTTTTGACACCCTGGGCGAAACCTAATTTTGCCGCCCCCATCGGCTCTACCCCTGACTCCACCCCCTTTGCCCTGCCCACGTGACTGAAGGCGCCGCTATACAGGAAGCATCGTTTCTGCTTCCTCTAGCGCTGGCTCTAGCGCTGCGCTGCACCTCTAATTACAGTACCGGTCGGACTGAGTTAGTTAAATGCTGCAGCCTGCAGAGCATGCAGACGTGGAGGGAAACCAGAAGCCGGGCGCCCCTAGGCAGCAGTGCGCCCTAGGCGGCTGCCTAGTTTGCCTAGTGGTAGCACCAGCCCTGAGCACACCTAAACAAAGGGCAGAGACCCTGGGGATGTCAGTGCCTTTACATGGACACATAAGCGCAATGATGCCACCAGCATCCCGCCCCTCCCCTTTGTTTATGTGTGCTGCAGGGTGGGAAATGACCCCGCCCACAACTGATTGAATTAGAAAATACTGCAAAGTGAAAGTTCAGATAAAGATGCGTTCGGAGGGTGCCCAAGCTTATCTCTAGTGGTAATGCAAGCCACATACATTGCATTGCATTCATTTTGAATGGCACGCCAATGCACCAGGCCTGCGCCGCCATAGCACCCCTTAGTGTGCTGACTTAAAAAAAAAAAAAAAGGGGGTCAGGTACATTTTTAGCAAATTAGGGTGTGCTGTCAGCCCATTAATTTCAATAGGCTGCCTTAACTCAATGCATGTTAACATGCAACATTATATGCACGTTCATATATTGTAAATAACAAATAGACCCCTGAATGAATATATTTCCAACCCCTAAAAAGTCTTCATACTTTCTGATAGGCCAGTTACTAGACATGTGCGATTAGTTTCGTACGAACTTCCGTAAATTCGTACATTCGGTAGGATCCGAAATTCGAATTGCTACGCTTCCAAATTTTGTACGAAATTTCGTTTACGAATTTCGAATCCAAACGGAAACGAGAATGTTCGTTAATTACGATTAATCGTTATGATGAAGTTAAAAAAACCCAGGAAGTCAGCATAGCACAGGGATGGTGGGAGCCCCCCATAATGAGCACAGAACAGGGATGGGGGGAGCCCCTCATAATGAGCACAGGGATGGGGGGAGCCCCTCATAATGAGCACAGCACAGGGATGGGGGGAGCCCCTCATAATGAGCACAGCACAGGGATGGGAGGAGCCCCTCATAATGAGCACAGCACAGGGATGGGGGGAGCCCCTCATAATGAGCACAGCATAGGGATGGGGGGAGCCCCTCATAATGAGCACAGCACAGGGATGGTGGGAGCCCCTCATAATGAGCACAGCACAGGGATGGTGGGAGCCCCTCATAATGAGCACAGTACAGGGATGGGGGGAGCTCCTCATAATGAGCACAGCACAGGGATGGTGGGAGCCCCTCATAATGAGCACAGCACAGGGATGGGGGGAGCCCCTCATAATGAGCACAGCACAGGGATGGGGGGAGCCCCTCATAATGAGCACAGGGATGGGGGGAGCCCCTCATAATGAGCACAGCACAGGGATGGGGGGAGCCCCTCATAATGAGCACAGCACAGGGATGGTGGGAGCCCCTCATAATGAGCACAGCACAGGGATGGTGGGAGCCCCTCATAATGAGCATAGCACAGGGATGGTAGGAGCCCCTCATAATGAGCACAGCACAGGGATGGTGGGAGCCCCTCATAATGAGCACAGCACAGGGATGGGGGGAGCCCCTCATAATGAGCACAGCACAGGGATGGTGGGAGCCCCTCATAATGAGCACAGCACAGGGATGGGGGGAGCCCCTCATAATGAGCACAGCACAGGGATGGTGGGAGCCCCTCATAATGAGCACAGCACAGGGATGGTGGGAGCCCCTCATAATGATAATTTCATCATAACGAACATTCGTAATTGTTACGAAAAGTTAACGAACCTAACGAAAATTCGTATTTTGTACGAATCCAAATTGAATTTCGGACACGAATTACGAAATACTAATTATTTCGTAATTCGTAAACGTAACAAAATGAATTTATTGACGGCGCACATGTCTACCAGTTACCTGTATGGTAACCCCCCATTCCCCACATCAGTTGTATGCCGGGGCTGTGTCGTCCTTCTATGTCCATCCCTTGGAATGGTCAGCTTGGCTCCCCGGCTGCTCAGTTATTCCTTCGTCAGCAATGCGGCTCCAAGATCTGATTTCACTTATCTGTGCTGAGTCTCAAATCTTTCCAGACGAACCTCAATTGTTGCTCTTAAAGCAGTGTCTGTCATTAGGGATGGAGCCAACCGGTCGTATCAATTAAATTGTATATACACCCGAAAAACAAGAAATTTCTCCATTGTGGTCTGTTAAAGGATAAGTCCACCTTTATACCATGGTACACCTGCAACAATGGTGCCATTCCCCACCCTTTAAAAAGTTCAGGGGTTCTCGCTAAATCCAGCCATTAATTACATTTTGGCATGGCTCCGCCCACACAGTCGCGTCATTCATTCACACATGGCTCCCAACTGTCCCTGATTTCGGGGGACTGTCCCTGATTTCGGGGGACTGTCCCTGATTTCAAGGGACTGTCCCTGATTTCGAGGGACTGTCCCTGATTTGGTCCCTCTTTCCTCCTCATCTGTCCCTCATTTTGCTCTGATCTATAGAGCTGTATATAAAATGCACTTTTTATCTTTCAAAAAGTGTTTTCCAGCGCTAAACCTTTCATCCAAATTCTAAATTGCTGCATTTGTAAATTTTAAGAGCCGATATAAAGGAATAGTAGTGGTAAAAAAAAAAAGCCCTTGTGGATTTAATGAACTTTTTTTTGGTTAATTCTCCTTTAAGGGGGTGTGGCAGGGGGGCGTGTCCTATGCCTACATACGTTTGCTGGTAGGTGTCCCTCATTCCCATCTCAAAATGTTGGGAGGTGTGATTCACAGAGATCTGTGAATGAATTAAAGGCCAATCCCGTCTACCACATGCACAAGAGGGACTTATCATTGGAACAAAAGCGAGGTGATTATCGAACTCGTCGTTCATTGACTCTTCCTGCAGCTCCATAACTATAAGTCTGTATCTCTGTAAGGACATGGAGCTGGAGAAGGAGTCTACAGAAGCCCGTGCATTGCACCCGCCATCCGTTAATGGCAAAAAGCAATGCTTTGCAGGCTCATTGTCCAATAAATAAATGCAAACGTGGGTGCATTCATTTATTTTTTTTTGCAGTCGGTGGACTATGCTTTCATATACTGGATACCATTGGAAGCATTTTGTTATATCTGTTTGATAAGTGCAAAAAGAAAAAACAATTGATCCTGCTAGAAATATAGTTAGCTGATAACTTTCTGTGCTCCACATGCCTATCCTGCACTCTTACCAGTTACAATGGGGGGTTATTTATGAAAGGCAAATCCACTTTGCACTGAAAGTGCACTTTTAAGTGCAGTCGCTCTCAATCTAAGGGGTAGATCTGAAATGAGGGGAAGCTCTGCTGATTTTATCATCCAATCATGTGCAAGCTAAAATGCTGTTTTTTTATTTTCCTTGCATGTCCCCCTCGGATCTACAGCGACTTTACTTCCAAGTGCACTTGTAGTGCAAAGTGGATTTGCCTTTAGTAAATAACCCCCAGTGTATTGTACCCAGTTACAGTATCTCTGAGGACTACAAAACACGAGACAAGAAGAGACAAGATGAGAAGAGAAAAGAGAAAAGAAATAAGAAAATAAATAAGAAAGGAAGAGAAAAGAAAAGTAAAGAGAAGAAAAAATAGAGAAGAAACAAGAAAAGTGAAGAGAAAGGAGAAGAGAAAAAAAGAGAAGAAAAGTAAAGAGAAAAGAAAAAGAGGAGACAAAAGAGAAGCAAAGAAAAAAAAGAAGAGAAGAGAAAAAGAAGAGAAGTGAAAAGAAGAGTAAAAAGAAAAGAAAGGAAAAGAGAAGAGAAGAGAAAAGAAGAGGAGAGGGGAGAAGAGAAGAGAAGCGAGAAGAGGAGAAGAGAGAAGAGAAGAAAAGAGAGAAAAGGGAAGAGAAGAGAGAAAAGGGAAAAGAGAAGAGAAAAGAAAGTAGGGAGAAGAAAGCAGAGAAGAGCGGAGAGAAGAGAAGAAAAGAGAGAAAAGAGAAGAGAGAAGAAATTAGAAAAGAAATGTAAAGAGAAGAGAAAATAGAGAAGAGACAAGAAAAGTGAAGAGTACCATTTTTGCCCCAGTTGAAGACCTCTTAGCGTCGAAACGCGTTGGGATAGCATTTCTTGTACCCCACATTGCTTTTATCCTCCATGATCCTTTATTTGATCACTTTTTTATTGTACTAGTTTTTGATAACTGACCTTTTATCAATAAAACCATCCGGTTTGACCTGCACTATTGGAGTCCTCCTTCCCCCTTCTCCTCTTTTTTATGGTTGAACTTTGGAGTCTATGCTGAGGTGCTTTGGGAGACGATCGTTTGGCCCTGTGGAACCCACGGATCGAGAGCTGGGGACCGCAAACCGGACCTGCCCGATCCCTTCACGTTCAGCACTTGAGCAGTACCTGATCCACGCTCCATTGGATCTCAAGCCTTTATGACCCCTCTGTGGTATGACATATAGGGTCCACCGCAGTTGGTAAGAGTATTTATATACCTCTGAAGTGTTACTGATTATGACTACAGACAAGTGTTTTAATACTTCCATGTAATTGAAGATTTCTTCACGGGAAGAGCTTAATTTCACTTCACATTTCTGTGGACTGTATATTTATATTTTATACACTTACCAGTGTTGCACATTACCTTTTTAGCTTTTGCTTTGGTGCTTTGGCACATTATTATTTTTTCATTGTCATTACTCTTAGGATATTATTATACTTTTAATAGCGCCACACTGTCACTTTATCACAAATCTGGAGTAATACAATTATCGTGGGGCCCCCATATACTTGGGGCCCCTGGGCAGTGCCCAGGGTATGCCCAAGCATTAAGATGGCTTTGAATATAATTATATGTAAAGTGTCTCCAAATATCACCCAAATCGTCCTCTCCGCTCTTCTCAAGACCTCCTGCTCTCGAGCTCCCTCGTCTCCTCCTCCCATGCTCGTCTCCAGGATTTCTCCAGAGCCTCTCCCACCCTCTGGAACTCGCTACCTCCACCTGTCCGGCTATCCCCTACTCTTGCTACCTTCAGGCGATCCCTGAAAACTCACCTCTTCAGGGAAAGCCTATCACGTCTCCAAGTAATCTCCTACCACCTCCACCAGCTCATCCCCCACAGCTACAACCTTTTGTACCACCTGCCCCACCCTATTAGATTGTAAGCTCTTCTGAGCAGGGCCCCTCTTATTCCTCTTGTATTTTATTGTATTATAACTGTATTGTCTCCCTTTTATATTGTAAAGCGCTATGTAAACTGTTGGCACCATATAAATCCTGTATAATAATAATAATATATATATATATATATATATATATATATATATATATATATATATATATATATATATATATATATATATATATATATATATATATATACCCTGTTTCCCCGAAAATAAGACCTAGCGTGATTGTCGGTGATGGCTGCAGTATAAGCCCTACCCCCCAAATAAGCCCTAGTCAAAGTCCTTGTAGGTCTTCTTTTCAGGGTAGGGCTTATTTTCAGGGAAACAGTCTAGGGCTTATTTGGGGGGGTAGGGTTTATATTGCAGCCATCACCGTCAATCACACTAGGTCTTATTTTCGGGGAAACGGGGTAGATGCCAGAAGCAACAGGGTGCGCACTCTCCGCACAACTCAACAGTGCAAGAAGCGATCGGGAGCTTTCCATTAGCCGCCGGTAACCGTGCCGGGAGGGTGCAGCGCGCCTGCTCTTGACACAGCTGTGTCGGCTAATTGGTACGCAAATACGCCAAGGCCAACCCGCATATTTGCGTATTGTCGGTGCCTAGGGGTTGAGGATGCCACAGCTCAGCCGGCATGCTCATGGACATAAAAGTAAATATCCCATAGATATCCACACATAGTAGGTTTTTGCACACTGCGGATACATAGTCATATTTCGTGGGCATATTATATATACGATTTGCATGGTTGTACAGAATTGACGTCCCAATGTACATTCATAGCCTTTAGTAAATCAGTCCCATTGGGTGGTCATCCAAACTGTTTCACCCAAAGGTCACATTGTATGATTAACTTCAAACACAGGACCCACCGCACAGACATCACTCCCGGGTTGAGATTTGCTTACAGTGGCTGAATCTTAATTTCTTTTCTGGTAGGAAAGAAAAAGATTTCTGTTTTTGAAAGTTTTTTTTTTTTTTTGTAATGACCTGCTGGCTCTCTGATAAGTCCCCCTTGGACTCTGGGGTGTGGTGGCTGCCGGTAGCTTATCTAAGCGGCCAGCGGTGGCGCTCAGCACTTTCTTATCACCGCTAATTAGATCTTCATGATTTCTGAAAAGAAGTTGTCTAGGCTTCTGCTGATATGTAAAGGTCTCCACAAAACCCTCCAGTGCATCGCATTCCGGATGCTAAGAAACAGATTTATGGGATGGTTTTGGAGGTTTCATATTGAAAAAAAAAAAAAAACTGCCCTCCTGGACCCCATTCGCCCCCCCCCCCCCCTCTTTAAATACATCAAGGGGGGTAAATAAGGTTCAGGAATGCAGTTTTTTTTGTAATGTAATGTGTAATGTGTTGTGTTGTGCCCCCCCCCCCCCCCCGTGTTCTTGATTTTGGTTTCATATTGAAAAAATAAAAACTGCCCTCCTGAACCCCATTCGCCCCCCCCCCCCCTCTTTAAATACATCAAGGGGGGTAAATAAGGTTCAGGAGGGCAGTTTTTTTTTTTTTTTTCAATATGAAACCAAAATCAAGAACAGGGGGGGGGGGGGGCATGACCTCAAACGAAGTCGAGGAAAGTTAAAAACTAATTTTAACCACTTCAGCCCCTTTATTATTTTATTATGATATGTGCGCAATAAAAATTCTTTCCAAAAAAAAAAAAACCACTTCAGCCCCGGAAGCTTTCACCCCCCTTCCTGACCAGAGCACTTTTTTGCGATTCGGCACTGCGTCGCTTTAACTGACAATTGCGCGGTCGTGCGACGTGGCTCCCAAACAAAAGTGACGTCCTTTTTTATCTCCACAAATAGAGCTTTCTTTTGGTGGTATTTGATCGCCTCTGCGATTTTTATTTTTTGCGCTATAGACAAAAAAAGAGCAACAATTTTGAAAAAAAAATGAATATTTTTTTACTTTTTGCTATAATAAATATCCCCAAAAAATATATACATTTTTTTTTCCTCAGTTTAGGCCGATACGTATTCTTCTACATATTTTTGGTAAAAAAAAAATCGCAATAAGCATTTACTGATTTGCGCAAAAGTTATAGCGTCTACAAAATAGGGGATAGTTTTATTGCATTTTTATTAATATTTTTTTTTTTTTACTAGTAATGGCGGCGATCTGCGATTTTTATCGTGACTGCGACATTAAGGCGGACACATCGGACAATTTTGACACATTTTTGGGACCGTTGGCATTAATACAGCGATCAGTGCTAAAAAAAATTGCGTTGATTACTTTAAAAATGTCACTGGCAGTGAAGGGGCTAACCTCTAGGTGGCGCTGTAGGGGTTAAGTGTGTCCTAGGGAGTGTTTCTAACTGTGAGAGGGAGGGGCTGTGTGTGTGACACGACACTGATCGCCGCTCCCGATCACAGGGAGCAGAGATCAGTGTCACTGTCACTAGGCAGAACGGGGAGATGCTTGTTTACATTAGCATTTCCCCGTTCTTCCTCACCGTGAGACGATCGCGGGTATCCCCATGGACCCAATGTAATATAAGTAATTAGGTGTTCCATATGACTAACAATGAACAAGATAGCTGGCCATACACCAGTGGAAATTCTATTTGAATGTTCCTACAGAAATTTAGAAAAATAATTTATCAGAGCATTTAATAGATCCGTGATGGACTTAAAATTTCGCAGGAAAACCCTGAAGATTTTCATTTAATTGCCGTGCCAATATTTTTAATTCTTTGATTGAATTCAGGAATAACATGCGCAATACAATATGTACATTTTTTCCAGAATGAAAAGCACTTTAAAAAGTTTTCCATCCTTTTCCTTCAAATTTCGTTATCACCATGGTTGAAAATGATCATCGAATGGACCCCATTAACAGTTAACAGTGCCTTGAAAAAGTATTCATACCCCTTGAAATGTTCCACATTTTGTCATGTTACAACCAAAAACGTAAATGTATTTTATTGGGATTTTATGTGATAGACCAACACAAAGTGGCACATAATTGTGAAGCGAAAGGAAAATGATAAGAGTTTTTAATTTTTTTTTTTTACAAATAAATATCTGAAAAGTGTGGGGGGGGGGGGGGCATTTGTATATCGCCCCCCCGGAGTCAATACTTTGTAGAACCCCTTTTCTCTCAGTTACAGCTGCAAGTCTTTTTGGGGATGTCTCTACCAGCTTTGCATATCTAGAGAGGGACATTTTTGCCCATTCTTCTTTGTAAAATATCTCAAGCTCTGTCACATTGGATGGAGAGCGTCTGTGAACAGCAATTTCCAAGTCTTGCCACAGATTCTCAATGTGATTTAGGTCTGGACTGTGACTGGGCCATTCTAACACATGAATATGCTTTGATCTAAACCATTCCATTGTAGCTCTGGCTGGATGTTTCGGGTCGTTGTCCTGCTGGAAGGTGAACCTCCGCCCCGGTCTCAAGTCTTTTGCAGACGCTATTGCCCCGTACACACGGTCGGACTTTGTTCGGACATCCCGACAACAAAATCCTAGGATTTTTTCCGACGGATGTTGGCTCAAACTTGTCTTGCATACACACGGTCACACAACGTTGTCGGAAAATCCGATCGTTTTAAACGCGGTGACGTAAAACACGTACGTCGGGACTATAAACGGGGCAGTGGCCAATAGCTTTCATCTCTTTATTTATTCTGAGCATGCGTGGCACTTTGTCCGTCGGATTTGTGTACACACGATCGGAATTTCCGACAACGGATTTTGTGGTCGGAAAATTTTATCTCCTGCTCTCAAACTTTGTGTGTCGGAAAATCCGATGGAAAATGTCCGATGGAGCCCACACACGGTCGGAATTTCCGACAACACGCTCCGATCGGACATTTTCCATCGGAAAATCCGACCGTGTGTACGGGGCATTACAGGTTTTCTTCTAAGATTGCCCTGTATTTGGCTCCATCCATCTTCTCATCAACTCTGACCAGCTGTCCTGTCCCTGCTGAAGAAAAGCACCCCCACAACATGATTCTGCCACCACCATGTTTCACAGTGGGGATGGTGTGTTCAGGGTGATGTGCAGTGTTAGTTTCCCCCACACATAGCATTTTGCTTTTAGGCCATAAAGTTGAATTTTGGTCTCATGTGACCAGATCACCTTCTTCCACATGTTTGCTGTGTCCTCCACATGGCTTCTCACAAACTACAAACAGGACTTCTTATGACTTTCTTTCACCAATGTCTTTCTTCTTGTCACTCTTCCATAAAGGGCAGATTTGTGGAGAACACGACTAATAGTTGTCCTGTGGACAGATTCTCCCACCTGGGCTGTGGATCTCTGCAGCTCCTCCAGAGTTACCATGGACCTCTTGGCTCTTCTCTGATGAATGCTCTCCTTGCCCGGCCGGTCAGTTTAGGTGGACGGCCATGTCTTGGTAGGTTTGCAGTTGTGCCATACTCTTTCAAATTATGGATGATGGATTGAACAGAGCTCCGTGAGATGTTCAAAGCTTGGGATATTTTTTTATAACCTAACCCTGCTTTATACTTCTCCACAACTTTAACCCTGACCTGTCTGGTGTGTTCCTTGGCCTTCATGATGCTGTTTGTTCACTAAGGTTCTTTAACAAACCTCTGAGGGCTTCACAGAACAGCTGTATTTATACTGAGATTAAATTACACACAGGTGGACTCAATTTACTAATTAGGGGACTTCTGAAGGTGATTGGTTCCACTAGATTTTAGTTAGGGGTATCAGAGTAAAGGGGGCTGAGTACAAATGTCCCCCCACACTTTTCACATATTTATTTGTAAAAAATTTGGAAAACCATTTATCATTTTTCTTCCGCTTCACAATTAGGTGCCACTTTGTGTTGGTCTATCACATAAAATCCCAATAAAATACTTTTACATTTTTGATTGTATGACAAAATGTGGAAAATTCCAAGGGGTGTGAATACTTTTTCAAGGCACTGTAGAAAATTAAAGGAGTGTTCTAAAAACAATTTTTTTTCTACTGGTGTATGGCCAGCTTTATCAATGGTTTTCCCACAAAAAATTTCATCTAAGATTCACATAGTTATCCAAATGAATCTGTTCATCACAGTTATATCATCTGCGATGGTTACAATTTCAACAACATGTCATTAAATAACAGACTAAATATACTATACACTACATTACCATGACTGGTAAGCTGCAATGTCTAAAATTATGTTTTTTGGGTTTAAATAGGCTTTAAAATTCACACTTTCAGGATCTATAGACAATCATGGTGGTGGTCGGGGTTTTCTCCCCACTCCTCTACATCTACCCACTTGTATGGGTCCCGTACCTTGCTCTAGTACAATCTTATATTACTTTACATTTATGTGTACTTTTGTCTTACAGTATATGCTAACTACATTCAGCTGTCGTCTTTTTTTTTTTTTTTTTCTTTCGGTTTTGTAATGTAAAAACCTTAAATAAAAAAATTAAAAAATTCACACTTTCCCCAAAATTCATCTCCCGATGAGCCTGCTTGAAGGTTCAGAAGACACCAATATGGGCAAAAGAACTTGGGCACAGAAAATCGGTGTAAAGCCTCGTACACACGATCGGATTGTTGGCCAACAGAACCGTGGACTTTCTTCCGAAGGGCGTTGGCCCAAACTTGCCCTGCATACACACGGCCACACAATTGTTGGCCAACAGTTACGAACGTAGTGACATACTAGATGTACTACTTGGTTTTTTTAGCTCTTTAGCGCCACCCTTTGGGCTCCTTCTGCTAACTTCGTGTTAGTAGAAGTTTGGTGAGTGTTGATTCGCGCTTTTCTTTTTGCGTTTTTCATTTAGCGCTTTTCGGTTCGTTTCTGAACGGCCG
>JBBGZY010003700.1:57500-101974 GCA_037952925.1 Lithobates clamitans
TTCCTAGGCTATAATTTTAGGCTATTTTTGGTCAGATTTTTAAGTTTTTATTTTAGACTATTTTCTCTTCTGGTCAAATGTTATTGTTTAGGCTCTTTTTTTTCTCTTTTGGGTGAATGTTCCTTAGCTAGCTCTTTTTTTCTCTTTTGGGTGAATGTTCCTTAGCTAGCTCTTTTTTTTTTCTCTTTTGGGTGAATGTTCCTTAGCTAGTTCTTTTTGTTCTCTTTTGGGTGAATGTTCCTTAGCTAGCTCTTTTTTTTTTCTTTTGGGTGAATGTTCCTTAGCTAGCTCTTTTTTTTTTCTTTTGGGTAAATGTTCCTTAGCTAGCTCTTTTTTTTCTCTTTTGGGTGAATGTTCCTTAGCTAGCTCTTTTTTTTTCTTTTGGGTGAATGTTCCTTAGCTAGCTCTTTTTTTTTCTTTTGGGTAAATGTTCCTTAGCTAGCTCTTTTTTTTCTCTTTTGGGTGAATGTTCCTTAGCTAGCTCTTTTTTTTCTCTTTTGGGTGAATGTTCCTTAGCTAGCTCTTTTTTTTCTCTTTTGGGTGAATGTTCCTTAGCTAGCTCTTTTTTTTTTCTTTTGGGTAAATGTTCCTTAGCTAGTTCTTTTTTTTTCTTTTGGGTGAATGTTCCTTAGCTAGCTCTTTTTTTTCTCTTTTGGGTAAATGTTCCTTAGCTAGCTTTTTTTTTCTCTTTTGGGTGAATGTTCCTTAGCTAGCTCTTTTTTTTCTCTTTTGGGTGAATGTTCCTTAGCTAGCTCTTTTTTTTCTCTTTTGGGTAAATGTTCCTTAGCTAGTTGTTTTTGTTCTCTTTTGGGTGAATGTTCCTTAGCTAGCTCTTTTTTTTTTCTTTTGGGTGAATGTTCCTTAGCTAGCTCTTTTTTTTTCTTTTGGGTAAATGTTCCTTAGCTAGCTCTTTTTTTTCTCTTTTGGGTGAATGTTCCTTAGCTAGCTCTTTTTTTTCTCTTTTGGGTGAATGTTCCTTAGCTAGCTCTTTTTTTTCTCTTTTGGGTGAATGTTCCTTAGCTAGCTCTTTTTTTTCTCTTTTGGGTGAATGTTCCTTGGCTATTTAGGCTAATATTGGTCAAATTTTGTTGGGCAATTGTTTTAGGCTATTATTCTCTTCTGGTCAAATGTTCTGAGGCTTATGTTTTCCTTTTCAAATATTTTTTATTAAGATATTTTTCACATAAAAAACATTAACATACATAAGATACAAATAAAAACATAACATAAACATGGACCCATCTCGAAATCTCAAAGTACATTCTAGAATACTAAGGGTATTGAGCCATCTCTCCCCCCTCCCATCACCCCCCCATCCCAAAGGGGAGAGAAAAAAAGAAAAAAAGGGGGGGGACCCCAAACCTTTATAATGTTTCCCTTTTCCCTTCCCTTCTCCATTTTAGTAACCCCCTCCCCCATTTTCTTATTCCCTATCATATTGTCCTTAATCCCATACTGTGCTTATGTACCCCCTAACTAAGGTATTAAATTCTCTTAGTGACCTCCTCCTTATGCACGTTATACTGTGTCTTTTCCCTATCTTTTTTTATCTATTCATGAAGAGGAGAGAGTCTGGCCAAATATTCTTAGGCTATTATTTAGGCTATTTTTGATCAAATGTTGTTGAGCTGTTGTGTTAGGCTATTTTCTCTTCTGGTCAAATGTCCAGAGGCTTATGTTTTAGGCTATTTTTGGTCCATAGTTGTTGGGCAATTGTTTTAGGCTATTTTTGGTCCATAGTTGTTGGGCAATTGTTTTAGGCTATTTTCTCTTCTGGTCAAATGGTCTTAAGCTATTATTTAGGCTAGTTTAGGTCCAATGTTGTTGGGCTGTTGTTTTAGGCTATTTTTCTCCACTAGTCAAATGTTCTGAACCCTGTGTTTAGGCTATTTTTGTTCAATCCCTGTTGTGGAAATGTTTTAGGCTATTTTCACTTCTGGTTGAAAGTTCCTAGACTATTTTTGGTTGAGCGTTTGGGTTTTTGTTTTAGAGTATTTTCTCTTTTGGCCAAAAGTTGTTAAACCATTGTTTAGGCTTCTTTCTCTTCTGAACAAATGTTGTTTAACTATTATTTTGGCTATTTTCAGTCAAATGTTCTTAAGCTATTTTATCTGCTGGTCAAATGTCCTGAGACTTATGCTTTAGGCTATTTTTGCTCCATAGTTGCTGGGCAAATATTTTAGGCTGTTTTCTCCTCTGGTTAAATGTTCTTAAGCTATTATTTAGGCTGTTTTTGGTCAAATGTTGCTAGGCTTTTGTTTTTGGCTATTTTCTCTGCTGATCAAATGTTCTGAGGCTTATGTTTTAGGTTATGTTTGCTTCATAGCTGTTGGGCAGATGCTTTAGGATATTTTCTCCTCTGGTCAAATGTTCCAAGGCTTATGCTTTAGACTGTTTGCTCCATAGTTGCTGGGAAAATGTTTTAGGCTATTTTATTTTCTGGTTGAATGTTCTGAGGATATTACTTTAGGCTATTTTTGGTCAAATGTTGTTGGGCTATTGTTTTAGGCTATTTTTCATTCTGGTCAAATTTTCTTAGGCTATTGTTTTAGGTTCTTTTTGGTTGAACGTTGTTGGGCTATGTTATGCTCTTTTCTCTTCTGAACAAATATTCTTAGGATATTTTCCCCTAAGAATTTTTTACTTCCTTATAGGGAATATTACGTTTGTCCTGCAAAAGACAACTTAAACATCAGAAATTAACATTTTGCACTTATTAAACTGTTCACAGGGGTATTATTTGTGGCTTTTGTGCGAATGCTGAATTGGCTCTAGTATGTGTATGCATGAATGTGAATTAGGGACCTTAGATCGTAAGCTCCTTGAGGGCTGGTACTGAGGTGAATGTACACTATATATGTAAAGGGCTGCGTAAATTGACAGTGCCATATAAGCACCTTTGATAAATAAATTCAAAGACACAAGATGAGAGTCATCCAATCCAGGTGTTTTTAGGAGCCATCATCCTTTTCATAGATAGTAGTTGGCTCGATCAGATAAGTTGGCCTTTATCTTTTAGATAGTCCTGGTGGTGTGGCCCCTCCATACTTCAGGGGGCCACATACTTGTGTGGTGCCATCACTTAACATGCTGCAATATTATGTCGGATGACAGAGCGACATCTTAATCCTTTGATGAGGAGTCAAGAAGTCCTCAGAGGCCCAAAATTTAAAGATTGGATGCAACTGTCTACCCTTAAATGCCCAAGAAGGTCCAAACTGGACTCTACGAGTGGCTCAAAGCCCAGATTGTCCAAGATGAGCCTGTACTAAGCTGTCAGCCTACAAGGGGTAAATCTTGAACCCAACCACAGGTTGGGTTCAATATGTGAAAAATATATGCTTTCAGTAGGAAAGGCCCAAGGCTCAGAGGGAGGGGCCTTGTTACTAGAGGAAAGGGCCCCAGGACTGATGGAAAGGGTCAATCTGCTTCCCTACTCAGGTCCCCGCACTGGCTACCATTGATGATTCCAACATTGTCCTTAAGGCAAGTTGATATCAGAAACAGAAATGTTTTACTGTCTTATATATTGTATTTTTCATTAAAAATAATGCTTTTTTGAAGGAGGGGGGCGCATCAGGGCCCCGACAATTTTAGTTACACCTCTATATTTAATTTTTTTAAATGTGGTCACATTACAACTTGGACCTCTTCCTGTTTACCTCTTCTCTGGCGGTAGGTGGTCTCAGCACGGCAGAGAGTAGGCACTGCTATTTTAACATCAGCTTCACTCTCTAGAGCAGGGGTCCAAAAACTTTCTAAACAAAGGACCAGTTTACTGATCTGCTAACTGGACTCTGGCCATTGGGAGTAGAAACGGTCCTGACATTATAGGGAAAAAAATAATGCCCCATTGTTGGTGTTAGTGGGAGAAATAGTGCCCCATCATTGGTGACAGTGGGGGAATTGTGCCCCATCATTGGTATCAGTGGGGGGAATAGTGCCCCATCATTGGGGTCAGTGGAAGGAATAGTGTCCCATTATTGGTGTCAGTGGGAGGAATAGTGTCCCATCATTGGTATCAGTGGGGGAAATAATGTCCCATCATCGGTATCAGTGGGAGGAATAGTGCCCCATCATTGGTACTCAATGGGAGGAACAGTGCCCCATCATTGGTATCAGTGGGGGAAATAGTGTCCCATCATTGATATCAGTGGGAGGAATAGTGTCCCATCATTGGTGTCAGTGGGGGGAATAGTGTTCCATCAATGGTATCAGTGGGGGGAATAGTGTCCCATCATTGGTATCAGTGGGGGAAATAGTGTCCCATCATTGATATCAGTGGGAGGAATAGTGTCCCATCATTGGTATCAGTGGGGGGAATAGTGTCCCATCATTGGTATCAGTGGGGGGAATAGTGTCCCATCATTGGTATCAGTGGGAGGAATAATGCCCCATCATTGGTATCAGGGGGGAGAATAGTGTTCCATCAATGGTATCAGTGGGGGGAATAGTGTCCCATCATTGGTATCGGTGGGGGGAATAGTGCCCCATCATTGGTATCAGTGGGAGGAACAGTGCCCCATCATTGGTATCAGTGGGGGAAATAGTGTCCCATCATTGATATCAGTGGGAGGAATAGTGTCCCATCATTGGTGTCAGTGGGGGAATAGTGTTCCATCAATGGTATCAGTGGGGGGAATAGTGTCCCATCATTGGTATCAGTGGGGGAAATAGTGTCCCATCATTGATATCAGTGGGAGGAATAGTGTCCCATCATTGGTGTCAGTGGGGGGAATAGTGTCCCATCATTGGTGTCAGTGGGAGAAATAATGCCCCATCATTGGTATCAGGGGGGAGAATAGTGTTCCATCAATGGTATCAGTGGGGGGAATAGTGTCCCATCATTGGTATCGGTGGGGGGAATAGTGCCCCATCATTGGTATCAGTGGGAGGAGTAGTGTCCCATCATTGGTATCAGTGTGGGGAATAGTGTCCCATCATTGGTATCAGTGGGGGGAATAGTGTCCCATCATTAGTTTCAGTAGGAGAAATTGTGTCCCATCATTGGTGTCAGTAGGGGGAATTGTGCCCCATCATTGGTGTCAGTGGGAGCAATAGTGCCTCATCGTTGGTGTCATTGGGAGGAATTGTGCCCCATCATTTATTTAATTGGGAGGAATTGTGCCCTTCATTCATGTCAGTGGAAGGAATTATGCTCCATTGTTGGTATCAGTGGATGAAATAGTGCCCCAATGGCCAGATAAAAGCAAGCAGAGGGCTGCTCCGTGCTCCCAGGCCACAGTTTGGAGACCACTGCTCTAGAGTATTGTATGGTAAACCTGGGCCGATGTGATGACACACCCCCAGGGGGCGGGTCCATGACAGCCTGGGTTCACAGGAAGTTGGTTCAATGACTCTTATAGGATATAGTTATAAAAAACTTGCATATTTGTTCATCTATTGAAACATCTTTTTGTTAGGGTGCATTGGCAGCCCATTATTTGGGTGCACTCTTCATGTTAACACACAACAGATAACACATATTATGGTACCCGAGAGAAGTAAATGGGCCCTTAATGAAACAAACCCTAACTACATCTCTCCATAAAGACATCCTCGTAATGATCCAAGCAAATTGTGCCTAAGTGTAAAATTGGGAGTCTCTAATTTTCTGAAATTTCACTGATGGCAAAATTGATACATTTGCAGTGAAATCAACTTCATCAATATCACTTTGCTCCTCCCACTTATTAAAGTGAACTGCCTCTACTTCTTTACTAATTGGACCTACAATGCTTCCTTGTTAAAGATTTTTCAAACAAGATTTTTGCAGCCTATTTGGTGGCGCCATCTGACGATGTGCCATCCATGGTGACATCACCATTCCGTGAGCCGTAGAAACATTTATGCCCCATCAATAAACCCATTATCAACTGGACCTGTCAGATAATCTTCCAAAGCAACCCCAATCCACATACGGAAGCCTTATAGAACCCAACTCATAAAGTGTTGTCCTCTCCCCTTCCCTGAAGGATAATAAAGACACCAAAGCCGGGATGAAGGTGATACATTTATGGCAGAGCCGCTGTTTATGAATGACGTTCTTCCCTCTTCCTCTATCAATAAAAGTGATTTTCTGGCCTGAAGAGTTTGTTAGTTTTTCTCCACCTAACGGCATTTCCTGCTGTTCCTTACAGCGCCCCATCCACTCGCTCCCCGCCCACTACAAACAAACTTTGTGTTATTTTTTGCTGTTTTTTACAAGTATGTCCGCTCTGTCTTGCAACAATGAAACAACAACCGTCTCTTTAAACTCAACTTTATACTTTGCACGCCCTAATCAGCGAGACCAAGGCCATGCTGGATTCAGTTTCAATGTTTTCATTGCCTTTCTTTTCTTTTCAATTCTTTTCTTCTTCTTTTTTCCCTTTTCTTTCATTTTCTTTCCTTTTTCTTATACCTCTCTTCTCTCTCATTTTTCTCTAATTTTTTTCCCTTTTTCCTCTCTCTCAATCTCATTCTTTATCTCTCTCTCTCTCTCTTTTTCCTCTCTAATCTCTCTCTCTATTTCTTTCTCTCTCTCTCTTTCTTCTATTTTCTCTCTCTCTCTTGTTCTTTCTCTCTTTCTCTTTCCTCTCTTCTCTTTTTCTTTCTCCGTTTCTTTTTCTTACCTCTATTCTCTATTTCACTCTATCTCTCTCTTTCCTCTCTTTTCTTTCTCTCTATCTTTCCTCTCTTCTCTCTGTCAGTTTTTCTCTCTCGTTTCTCTCTCTCTCTCTCCTTCTTTAGCCGCGTACACACGAGCGGAATGTCCGACAGAAAAATTCCAACGGAAGCTTTTCATCGTCTATTCCGATTGTGTGTAGGCTTCATCAGACTGTTTTTTTTTTTCGAAAATTCTGACGGACCTAGAAATGGAACAGGATTCCTATCGGGAAAACCGCTCGTCTGTATGCTGTTCCGACGGACCAAAAACAACTCATGCTCTGATGCAAGTACGAGACGGAAGCTATTGGCTACTGGCTATTGAACTTCCTTTTTCTAGTCCCGTCGTACGTGCTGTACGTCGGACTTTGGTTGGACTTTGGGTTGGCCATGTGTAGGCAAGACCGCTTGAATGGAATTCGGTCGGAGTTTCGTCGGAGAAACCTTCGGAGTTCATTCCGACGGCAAAACCGGTCATGTGTACAGGGCATAACTATATCTCTTCTCTCTCCCTCATTCTCTCTCTCTCTTCCCTCTCTTCTCTCTCTCATTCTTTCTCACTTCCTTTATTCTATTCTCTCTCTTTCTCTCTCTCCTTTTTTCTCTCTCTCTTCTCTCTCTCTCTTTCATCTCCTCTCTCTCTCTTTCCTCTCTTCTCTCTCGTTCTTTTTGTCTCTCTCTCTTCCCTCTATTCTCTCTATTGTTCTTTCTCATTCTCTTCTCTCTTTCGTTCTCTCTCTTTCAACTCTTCTCTCTCTTGTTCTTTCTCTCTCTCTCTCTTTTCTCTCTTTTTTTCTCTCTCTTTCATCTCTTCTCTCTCTCTGTCATTCTCTCTCTTCCCTCTCTTCTCTCTCTTTTTCTTTCTCTCCTTCCTTCTTCTATAATTCCTCTTTTTTCTCTCTCGTTCTTTCTCTTTCCTTTTCTTCTCTTCTCTCTTTCTCTCTCTATTTCCTCTCTTCTCTCTCTCTCTTTTCTCTCTTCTCTCTCTCTTTCTTCTCTTTCTCTCTCTCATTCTTTCTCGTTCTCTTCCCTCACTTCTCTCTCTCATTTTCTCTCTCTTTCCACTCTTATCTCTCTCGTTCTTTCTCTTTCCTTTCTTCTCTCTCTCACTGTCTTCTCTCTCTCGTTCTTTTTGCTCTCTCTATTCACTCTTTTCTCTCTATTGTTCTCTCTCTCTCCTCTCTATTGTTCTCTCTCTCTCCTCTCTATTGTTCTTCCTCTCTCTCTTCCCTCTCTTCTCTCTCTTGTTTTACTTTCCTCTCTCTCTCTTCTCTTTCTTTCTTCTTTACCCTGGAAATATTTATTATTGCTGCTCTTACACTGTTTATCATTAGTCCGGGAATACATTCTCTTTGTCTTAAAACTGGACTCTTCAATGCTGATTAATTTTATTAGCAGGTAAAATGTGACATGAACCTCTACAATAATATAAAGGTTGCATAGTGACCTTTTACAGTGCCAGCGATCGATGGACCAAAACAAATAAAACACGTTTACTAGCGAGTCAGCTCAGCCGTGTTCAAATAGTCAGACTGAGAATTATACCCGACATACAGGACAAGAGAAGTAGTACTGTGCAGAGTCCATACATACAGAATAAGAACAGATACCGAGAATTACACCCAACATACAGGACATGATAAGTAGTACTGTGCAGAGTCCATACATACAGAATAAGAACAGATACCGAGAATTACACCCGGCATACAGGACAAGAGAAGTGGTACTGTGCAGAGTCCATACATACAGAATAAGAACAGATACTGAGAATTACACCCGACATACAGGACAAGATAAGTGGTACTGTGCAGAGTCCATACATACAGAATAAGAACAGATACTGAGAATTACACCCGACATACAGGACAAGAGAAGTGGTACTGTGCAGAGTCCATACATACAGAATAAGAACAGATACAGAGAATTACACCCGACATACAGGACAAGAGAAGTGGTACTGTGCAGAGTCCATACACACAGAATAAGAACAGATACTGAGAATTACACCCGACATACAGGACAAGAGAAGTGGTACTGTGCAGAGTCCATACATACAGAATAAGAACAGATACTGAGAATTACACCCGACATACAGGACAAGAGAAGTGGTACTGTGCAGAGTCCAGACATACAGAATAAGAACAGATACCGAGAATTACACCCGACATACAGGACAAGAGAAGTGGTACTGTGCAGAGTCCATACATACAGAATAAGAACAGATACCGAGAATTACACCCAACATACAGGACATGATAAGTAGTACTGTGCAGAGTCCATACATACAGAATAAGAACAGATACCGAGAATTACACCCGGCATACAGGACAAGAGAAGTGGTACTGTGCAGAGTCCATACATACAGAATAAGAACAGATACTGAGAATTACACCCGACATACAGGACAAGATAAGTGGTACTGTGCAGAGTCCATACATACAGAATAAGAACAGATACTGAGAATTACACCCGACATACAGGACAAGAGAAGTGGTACTGTGCAGAGTCCATACATACAGAATAAGAACAGATACAGAGAATTACACCCGGAATACAGGACAAGAGAAGTGGTACTGTGCAGAGTCCATACATACAGAATAAGAACAGATACTGAGAATTACACCCGGAATACAGGAGAAGAGAAGTGGTACTGTGCAAAGTCCATACATACAGAATAAGAACAGATACCGAGAATTACACCCGACATACAGGACAAGATAAGTGGTACTGTGCAGAGTCCATACATACAGAATAAGAACAGATACTGAGAATTACACCCGACATACAGGACAAGAGAAGTGGTACTGTGCAGAGTCCATACATACAGATTTAAGAACAGATACCGAGAATTACACCCGACATACAGGACAAGAGAAGTGGTACTGTGCAGAGTCCATACATACAGAATAAGAACAGATACAGAGAATTACACCCGGAATACAGGACAAGAGAAGTGGTACTGTGCAGAGTCCATACATACAGAATAAGAACAGATACTGAGAATTACACCCGGAATACAGGAGAAGAGAAGTGGTACTGTGCAAAGTCCATACATACAGAATAAGAACAGAAACTGATAATTACACCCGGAATACAAGACAAGAGAAGTGGTACTGTGCAGAGAATCGGCTATGTACAGGGCTGGCAGTGTAGGGGACGGGTGCCGTTATCTTGTCGGTGTGATCACTGTGTCAGACTGGTCGTTGGTCTTTACATCATCTTAGTTGTTCCCTATCAGGTAATCCAGATCAATGGTGATAACATAACTGGGGAATTAAGGAGAGTCTGTGCCGCCATATTACCCCACACAGAAGCCAGGGACAGCTCAGCATGGGGCCCGGCCTGTCTCTAATTACCTACAGGGGCCCAAATAGCATTACTGTCTGTTCAATGGCACAATACACGAGCAGGGGGATAAGCTCCTAGACACTCTAAACTTATAATGAGAAGAAGAAAAAAAAACATTGCTGAGAGGGGATACTCAACTCCAACCTTCAAGGAGGCATTAACAGCACATGTTTTCCCATTATCAGGTAGGAGCAGAGCTGCATGAAAGTGTAACCCCAGTCAGGGCCAGATCATGTGACCCCTTAGAACATTGTTTTTTTTATTGTAAACAGAGTATCTTTTTTTAAATATTGTATGAAATGTAATTGCTTCCTCTGATTTTAATGAAATTTAAAAATATATATTTTGAAACTGATACAGAACAATATGTGCAGAATGTTCGATCTATAGATGTCTCCGGAATCCTGAACACATTTTGGGTCTTCCGACCCCGGAAGGGGACACAGTCATGTTGTGTATGAGGTACTGTATATCCTTCAGAAGTGACATCACCACCCTCTAGATATGTTATATCAGGGATATGCAATTAGCGGAACTCCAGCTGTTGCAGAACTACAACTCCCATGAGTAATAGCAAGACTCTGACAGCCACAATCATGACACCCAGAGGCAGAGGCATGATGGGACTTGTAGTTTTGCAACAGCTGGAGGTCCGCTAATTGCATATCCCTGTGTTATATTATACAGAAATGGCATTAACCACTTGCAAATGCATACGTTTATATGTATTGTATTTATTTTAATGAGATTCTTTAGAACATTTTTTGTAAATAAAGTAACTCTGTTAAAATATTATTTCAACATGTAATTGCTTAAATCTTAATTTAAAAAATGAAACATTATTTTTTATATTTTTATTTTCTACTTATATTTTTTATTTACGACTCTTAAGATTTTTTTTTTTTTTTTAGTAAATCTGTTAAAATATATTTCCAAATTGCAAATGCTTTAATCTCAAATTTAAAAAAAAATAGAAACCAAAACTAAACATTATATTTGGTTTTCTTTGTTTTTAGGAGACTTGAGAATTATTTTTTTTGGTAAATGGAGTTAATCTGTAAAATATATTTCCAAAATTGCAAATGCTTTGATCTCAAATTTAAAAGAATAGAAACCAAAACTGAACATTGTATTTGATTTTTATTTTTAATGAGACTTGAGAATTGTTTTATTTTTTAGGTAAATGGAGTGAATCTTTTAAAATATATTTATAAATTGCAAATGCTTTGATCTCAAATTTAAAAGAATAGAAACCAAAACTGAACATTATATTGAATTTTTTTTTTTAATGAAACTTGAGAATTTAAAATTTTTTTTTTTTTTTTTTTTTTTGGTAAATGGAGTAAATCTGTCAAACTATCATTCTAAATGGCAAATGCTTTAATCACAAATTAAAAAAAAAAAAAACACAAAGCTGAACATATTTGATTTTTCTTTTTTTTCTGAGACTAGAGAATTTTTTTTTTTTTTGGTAAATGGAGTTAATCTGTTAAAATACATTTCCAAATTGCAAATGCTTTAGTCTCAAATTAAAAAAAAAAATCTGAACATTATATCTGATTTTTCTTTTTTATTATGAGACTGGAGAATTTTTTTTGGTAAATGAAGTTAATCTGTTAAAAAATATTTCCAAATTGCAAATGCTTTAATCTCAAATTTAAAAAACGTAAAACTGAAATTGAACATTATATTTCATTTTTTTATTTTAAAACTCCTAAGACATTTTCTTTTTATTTTATTTTTTTTGGTACATGGAGTGGATCTGAAATTGAACATTATATTTCATTTTTTCTTTTGAAACTCCTAAGACATTTTTTTTTTTTTTGTTTGGTAAATGGAGTGGATCTGAAATTGAACATTATATTTTTTTTTTTCATTTTTCTTTTAAAAACTCCTAAGACATTTTTTTTTTTGGTAAATGGAGTGGATCTGTTAAAATATATTTTGAAAGTGCATATGCTTTGATCTTAAATTTAATACATTTGAAATCAAAATTGAACATTATCTTACTTTTTTTTTTTAAGGAGACTATGAGTCTTTTTAATAAGACTTCTTATAAAAGATTTTTTTTTAATGAGACTATGAGTCTTGTTAATAAGACTTCTTATAAAAGGTTTTATTTTATTTTTTTTAAGAGACTATAAGACTTTTTATGCCAAAAAAGAAAGAGACAAATTCCCCACTTGGGGTTTTTAGGCAGCAAAATGAAGGTTAAAGGCCAATTCATAAAAATGTATCTTTATTGTACAAAAAACTTAACACACTGGTTAAAAAGAATGAGCTCCCATAGGGTGTATAAAAATGCATAACACTCAACACATACACTGTCTAGAATGTTTATGACAACATGACATGTGCGTTGACTAGGCAATAATAAAGTGGACCTGACGCGTTTCGACCTGTTCAAGGTCTTCTTCAAAGGTCAATTTGCTAAAATTATATAGTGTCCTAGAACACTCATTACTGGGTAAATATGCTGTATTGATATGTTATGTATTTGCTTCCAATGATCACTGACTTTTTCTGACACATGCATCTTTTGATATAATTTTAGCAAATTGACCTTTGAAGAAGACCTTGAACAGGTCGAAACGCGTCAGGTCCACTTTATTATTGCCTAGTCAACGCACATGTCATGTTGTCATAAACATTCTAGACAGTGTATGTGTTGAGTGTTATGCATTTTTATACACCCTATGGGAGCTCATTCTTTTTAACCAGTGTGTTAAGTTTTTTGTACAATAAAGATACATTTTTATGAATTGGCCTTTAACCTTCATTTTGCTGCCTAAAAACCCCAAGTGGGGAATTTGTCTCTTTCTTTTTTGGCTTCAATCATCAGGGGTGAGCAGCATTTTTCCTTCTTCCCTGTGTCCCCTTTCTTCCATAAGACTTTTTATGAGTCTTTTTAATGAGACTTCTTATAAAAAGTTTTTTTATTTTTTTTTTATTTTTTGGTAAATGGAGAAAATCGGTTAAAATATATTTTTAAAATGTAATTGCTTTATTCCGACCTAAATTTAAAATAAAAAATCTTCATAAACTGGCATGGAACATTGTATTAAAAAAGAAAAAAAAAGGTTTATCTCTCTTGAATCCTGCACACATTTTGAGCATTAACACCCCGATGGGCACGGTCTATCGCCGCCGCGGATGCCGCTGGCATAGAACGGGTTAAACACTTCCTGCTGTGCTAGTAGCTGAGTCTTTACATGATGTTTAACAAGTTTGGGATCCAGTTACCAGGCGTGCTGGGGGGACAGGTTAGCGGTCCCATCAATCAGCGTTACTTTATAAAATAACAGCCAAGTGAAGAGATTTAACCTGCTTCCTCCCCCCCCCCCCTTCCCCTTGTCCCCTCCGTCTGTGGCTATTTTAAGCTCTTGTTTGAACTCCGGACCCCCCCAGGGGTCTGCACACAGGACAGGGCCTGGCTGGGACCCAGAGATAAGGGCCTCTGTGATTTGGAAACTTTCGGCTGAAATAACATTAAGAGAAGAAGATGGAAAATGACCCCCCCCCCCCACCCCCCCTTCTTCTTCTCTCCTTCCCTCCATCACTGGGACACCTTATCCCCCTTCACTAATAATGACCCCCATCACCTCTCACCTTTCCTACTGCCACCTCCAGCTCCCTGCCTGCCCCTGACCGCTGAGCGTGATGGTAGACGGGTGAGCCGACCAGTCAGGGGGAAAATTACCCTTGGGGAGGGGGGTGGAGATCACCGATTGTCACCCAGAGGGGAATTGATGATGCTACACAATTTAAAAGCATTAAAGGGTCACCTATTGGGATGAGCAGCAAAAAAATTATAGATTTTTCTATCAGTGAAATTTCACAGAAATTTTCAATTTTGCAAAAAATGTGCTTTAAAAAAGTAAAAAAAATTTTTTTTCCTTGATGCTGAGAGTTTTTGTGTATTTACAGTAGTTTAGTTTAATTAATTGATAGAGTTCTTTGCTTTGTGCATTTGATCATTATTTTTGTATTCAAATGAAGTACATGAAGCGCTCCAACAAAGTTGTTCAGTCGTTTAGTCGTGTCCAACCTCATGGACCATAGCATGCCAGGCTTTTCTGTCCTCCACTGCCTCCCGGAGTTTGCTTAACTACATGTTCACTGTTTTCGATGATGCTATCTATCCATCTTGTTTTCTGTCATCCTCTTCTCCTTTTTTTCTTCCATGTTTCCCAGCATCAGGGTCTTTTTCAATGAGTCCTCACTTCGCATTAGGTGGCCAAAGTATTTGAGGTTCAGCTTCAGGGTCTGTCCTTCCAGTGAATATTTAGGGTTGATCTCCTTCAGGATGGACTGGTTTGATCTTCTTGCCGTCCAAGGGACTTTCAAGAGTCTTCTTCAACACCATAGTTCAAAAGCATCAATTCTTCTTGTTTTCTGTCATCCTCTTCTCCTTTTTTCCCTTCCGTGTTTCCCAGCATCAGGTTCTTTTCCAATGAGTCCTCTCTTCGCATTAGGTGGCCAAAGTATTTGAGTTTCAGCTTCAGGATCTGTCCTTCCAGTGAATATTTAGGGTTGATTTCCTTCAAGATGGACTGATTTGATCTTCTTGCCGTCCAAGGGAATTTCAAGAGTCTTCTCCAACACCATAGTTTAAAAGCATCAATTTTTCTTGTTTTCTGTCACCCTCTTCTCCTTTTTTTCTTCTGTGTTTCCCAGCATCAGGTTCTTTTCCAATGAGTCCTCTCTTGGCATTAGGTGGCCAAAGTATTTGAGTTTCAGCATCAGGATCTGTCCTTCCAGTGAATATTTAGGGTTGATTTCCTTCAAGATGGACTGGTTTGATCTTCTTGCTGTCCAAGGGACTTTCAAGAGTCTTCTCCAACACCATAGTTCAAAAGCATCAATTCTTTTTTTTTCTGTCATCTTCTTCTGCTTTTTTCCTTCCGTGTTTCCCAGCATCGGGGTCTTTTCCAATGAGTCCTCTCTTCGCATTAGATGGCCAAAGTATTTGAGGTTCAGCTTCGGGATCTGTCCTTCCAGTGAATATTTAGGGTAGATTTCCTTCAAGATGGACTGGTTTGATCTTCTTTTTGTCCAAGGGACTTTCAAGAGTCTTCTCCAACACCATAGTTCAAAAGCATCAATTCTTCTTGTTTTCTGTCATCCTCTTCTCCTTTTTTCCTTCCGTGTTTCCCAGCATCGGGGTCTTTTCCAATGAGTCCTCTCTTCGCATTAGGTGGCCAAAGTATTTGAGTTTCAGATTCAGGATTTGTCCTTCCAGTGAATATTTAGGGCTGATTTCCTTCAAGATGCACTGGTTTGATCTTCTTGCTGTCCAAGGGACTTTCAAGAGTCTTCTTCAACACCATAGTTCAAAAGCATCAATTCTTCTTGTTTTCTGTCATCCTCTTCTCCTTTTTTTCTTCTGTGTTTCCCAGCATCAGGTTCTTTTTCAATGAGTCCCCTCTTCACATTAGGTGGCCAAAGTATTTGATTTTCAGCTTCAGGATCTGTCCTTCCAGTGAATATTTAGGGTTGATTTCCCTCAAGATGGACTGGTTTGATCTTCTTGCCGTCCAAGGGAATTTCAAGAGTCTTCTCCAACACCATAGTTCAAAAGCATCAATTCTTCTTGTTTTCTGTCATCCTCTTCTCCTTTTTTCCCTTCCATGTTTCACAGCATCAAGTTCTTTTCTAATGAGTCCTCTCTTCGCATTAGGTGGCCAAAGTATTTGAGTTTCAGCTTCGGGATCTGTCCTTCCAGTGAATATTTAGGGCTGATTTCCTTCAAGATGGACTGGTTTGATCTTCTTGCCATCCAAGGGACTTTCAAGAGTCTTCTCCAACACCATAGTTCAAAAGCATCAATTCTTCTTGTTTTCTGTCATCCTCTTCTCCTTTTTTCCTTCCATGTTTCCCAGCATTGGGGTCTTTTCCAATGAGTCCTCTCTTCCCATTAGGTGGTCAAAGTATTTGAGTTTTAGCTTCAGGATCTGTCCTTATATATATATAAATTATAACAATTAAGGTAAGTATTTGATACAATTTTCCATCTCACTGGCACCAACATGACCCATCTGGGAGTTTTCGGTGTTCCTCCCATCTGTTATGTTCCAACACCTCCTACTACATTCTTAATAATATAAAATAAGTAAATCCAGTAGGGATGGTGGGAATCCCTCATAATGTGTACAGCAGGTATACAGACCCGGGAACTCAGCACAGGAATGGTGGGAACCCCTCATAATGGGCACAGCGGGTGTACAGACCCGGGAACTAAGCACAGGGATGGTGAGAACCCCTCATAATGGGCACAGCAGGTGTACAGACCTGGGAACTCAGCACAGGGATGGTGAGAACCCCTCATAATGGGCACAGCAGGTGTACAGACCCGGGAACTCAGCACAGGGATGGTGGGAACCCTTCAAATTGAGCACAGTAGGTGTACAGACCCAAGAACTCCACACAGGGATTGTGGGAACCCCTCGTAATGGGCACCGCAGGTGTACAAACCTGAGAAATCAGCACAGGGATGGTGGGAACCCTTCAAAATGAGCACAGTAGGTATACAGATCCAGTAACTCAGTATAAGGATGGTGGGAACCCCTCATAATGGGCACAGCTGGTGTACAGACCCGGGAACTCAGCACAGGGATGGTGGGAACCCCTCATAATGAGCATAGTGGGTGTACAGATCCACTAACTCAGTGTAAGGATGGTGGGAACCCCTCATAATGGGCACAGAAGGTGTACAGACCAGGGAACTCAACACAGGGATGGTGGGAACCCCTCAAAATGGGCAGGGCAGGTATGCAGAAAAAGGAATCTCACGAGAGATAGAAAAGTCTGTCAGGTACAGTAGCTTAACTCTTCAGCACCGACCACTGAAATATCAACTTTTGATTATTTACAGTGCCATCATCCCCATACAGAAAAAGAGACAATGTAAATTAAACAGTGTTTGTTTATTATCACTTTAACCAGTTTTTTTTTTCAAACTTGTTGTTAAAATCAGTTTTTTGTTTTTTTTTGCTAGAAAATTTCTTAGAACCCCCAAACATTTTTATTTTTTTTTTCAGACACCCTAGAGAATTAAATGGCGGTTGTTGCAATACTTTATGTCACACCGTATTTGCACGGCGGTCATACAAACGCAATTTTTTGGGGGGAAAAAATACACCTTTTTGAATTAAAAAAATAAGAAAACAGTAAAGTTAGTTAGTTTTTTTTTTTATATTGTGAAAGATAATGTTACGCCGAGTAAATTGAAACCCAACAAAAAAAATTTGGGTCACTTTTCTTCCTATTACAAGGAATGTAAACATCCCTTGTAATAGAAAAAAAAGGACCTCTTTAATGTGAGATCTGGGGGTCAAAAAGACCTCAGATCTCATAATAATATTTAAAAAAAAAAAAACATTTTTTTTTTTTTCAATAAAACACATAGGTTCACACACATAGGTTGGACTTGATGGACTTGTGTCTTTTTTCAAACTCACCTACTATGTAACTATGTAACTTATGTTTCCCCTTTAAGACCATTGGACGGAAGTGAAGTTTGAAGTCGCTTCCGTCATCCAATCGTATGGAGCCGAGTGCGGGGGCGGGCCATCATTCCTTCAATTGACTCCAGGCCTCACAGGAGAAAGGACCCGATCGTCTCCGCTGCTACCGACGGCTCTGGTTAGCGACGGAGTTGACCGCAACGCGGTGGGAGGGGGGATTTGCCCTCTCCCGCCCCCCAATGAAAAGGGATCTTGCGGCGAATCCGCCACTGAGACCACTTTTATGTGAAAGAGGACCGTCCGGTGTTAATACCGGGGGGATGTGGCAGTTATCTGCTGCCATAACAACGATATTTAGCATCAAAGTACTGGTCTATTTCACGTCAAAGTACCGTATAACGACGGCGGGCGGTCCGAAAGTGGTTAACCACTTGCCGCCAGATCATGTACTTGGTACCTAATTTGACTTCAAGTGGCTGTACCAAGGTGATTTGCAGCTGCAGACATCACCCGGTACCGGCTTTTAGAGCCGACGGTCGGCTCTCTTGTAATAGCAATTAGAGCTGCTAACTAGCTGCTGGATTGCTAATACAAACAGTGGGAGGGAACATCTCCCCGACCCCCCTCCCAACCCCTTTCCGTGGCTCTCTTGGGCTCTCCCGTCCCACCAGTAGACCCAAGCTACTAGCCAGAACGTCGGCCAGCTAGTCGGAGACCCATACAAAGCCGGAACCAGCTTTGATTGGGTCTCCACTATGGTAAGCCGGAAGCAATGACATGACATCACTTCTGGTTTACCGGGATGTCTACGGCGCCATTTTTTTAAAAATCGAATGTATTCAAAAATGCTGATCTTGGAGTTTTGAATGCTTTCAAGTGCAAAGGGGGGATTTTGGGTCTTATTGACTCCAGATCCCTCCATAAAGAGTACCTGTCACGTGCCTATTGCTATCACATTGATGTTTACATTACTAGTGGCAGAAATAAAAGCAAAAATAAAGCAAAATAAAATAAAAAATTTTAAAGTAACAGTGTAAAAGTAAAAATAAATAAAATTAATTAATAATTTTTTTAAAAAAGTAAGTGCCCCCCATCTCCCTGTGCTAGCGCTCAAAGGCGAACATGTGCTTCAGTCGCGCGCGTGCATGCAAACAGCGATCGTCCCCACACATGTGAGGTATCGCCATGAACATCGGATTGCGGCGCAGTAATTCTGGCACTAGACCCCACTGTGTAAATCTAAAATGGTGACCTGGGAAGGCTCTTAAAGCGTCGCCTATGGATAGTAACGTTTACGCCGTTTGTCGCCATTGCGCGGGCGTGTGCAACTTTTTTTTTTTTTTAATCAGGAAAAAGTTTATTGAGATAGATCAACAAACCATACAGAAAAAAAAATACAGGAACATTCCAGAGATTCCATACAGCGTGACATGTTTGGTATTTATTTACTCAGCGTGACATCATCTTTTATATTGTACAAAAAAATTGGGTTATGTATTGTGTTTTTTCTTTTTTCTTGAATTAAAATGTTAAAAAGAGTTTTTTTTGCCCAAAAATTGAGCAAATCTACAAAAAAAATTAAAAAAAAAATGCAAAACTCACCAATTTATTCTCTATGGCCTCTGCTTGAAAAAATGTATATAATGTTTGAGGGGGGTCTAAGTAATTTTCTAGCAAAAAAAAAGATTTTTACATTTAAATAAAATTTGCCAGAAAATGCCTGGTCTTCAATTGGTTAAGGTGTTTTTTTTGTTGTTGTTGTTGTTGTTTTTTTGCATTGCATTAAAGCAGCCCTTTCAAAATGAATAGACTGACTATGCACAGAAACATCCAAAAAATTGGACATGTACTATTTTTGCCAGCATTTGGCAACATAGTGTTCTACCATGGGTTGTAGTGCTCTGCAACACACCTGTGATGGAACTGCAATGCCTTAGGGCAGTGGTCTCCAAACTGCGGCCGAGGGCCAGATGCGGCCCTTTGCTTGCTTTTACCTGGCCCTTGGAGCACTATTTCATTAACTGATACCAACAACCGGGTATAATTCCCCTCACTGACACCAATGATGGGACACAATTCCTCTCAATGACACCAGCAAAGAGGCCCAAAGACACCAGTGATGGGACACAGTTCTTCCCATTGACACTAATGATGGGGCACAATTTCTCCCAATGACACTAACAATGGGGCCCACTCAATGACACCAATGATGGAACACAATTCCTCCCAATGACACCAACAATGGCACCCAGTTACACCAATGATGGGACACAATTCCTCCCACTGACACTAAGGATGGGGCACAATTCCCCCCACTGACACAAATGATGGGGCACTATTCCTCCCACTGACACCAATGATGGGGCACAATTCCTCCCACTGACACCAACAATGGGGCACAATTCTTCCCACTGACACCAACGATGCGGCACTATTCCTCCCACTGATACCAATGATGTGGCACTATTCCTCCCACTGATACCAATGATGTGGCACTATTCCTCCCACTGATACCAATGATGGGGCACTATTCCTCCCACTGATACCAATGATGGGGCACTATTCCTCCCAATGACACCAATGATGGGGCACAATTCCTCCCACTGATACCAATGATGGGGCACTATTCCTCCCACTGACACCAATGATGCTGCACATTTCCTCTCAATGACACCAGCAAAGAGGCCCAAAGACACCAATGATGGGACACAGTTCTTCCCATTGACACTAATGATGGGGCACAATTTTTTCCCAATGATACTAACAATGGGGTCCAATCAATGACACCAATGATGGAACACAATTCCTCCCAATGACAAGGCACAACTTCTCTTAATGACACCAACAATGGCACCCAGTGACACCAATAATGGGGCACAATTCCTCCCACTCACACCAATAATGGGGTACAATTCCTCCCACTGACACCAATGATGGGGCACAATTCCTCCCACTGACACCAATGATGGGGCACAATTCCTCCCACTGACACCAAGGATGGGGGATTGTTTTTTTCCCACTGCCGTCGGGACCTTTCCTACTCCCAATGGCCAAATACCGGTTCCCCTGAAATCTGAAGGACAGTAAACTGGTCCTTTGTTTGGAAAGTTTTAGAGACCCCTGCCTTAGGGTATTGGGGTGCCATTAAAAATGAATGGAAGCACAATGTGCTGACCAGGTATCGTACATGAAGGGGCGTTGTGATAACCGCAAAAGTGTGAATAGATCCTTCCACACTATATCCAAAGCATACATTGTATCAATTCATTTTATTTGCTGTTAAGTTGTTCATTTTAGTTGAAACTTTGTATCTTTACCAGTCAGGACCCCATTAATGTTTATAGTATCCTGCACGTTGCCCCTGCATGCGACCTTTGCCCCCCCCGGGGTCACCTGACCTGCTCCATATTAAACATGAAATGGAGATCTCACTGTTTCCATTTGCAACAAGGTGTTAAGTGTTCCCATTCATTGTAAGTGACAGTCAATTAAAGGGGCACTTTAACATGGCATTGTAAACCCACCGGGGCAGAGCGTTTTACTTGCCTGGTGCTACGTCCTGAGAAAAGGGAGGGCAAGGCTCTGTACTGCTCTACTACCACAGCAGCGATACCAGGGCTGATAGCAGGACGTGGGGGCAAGGGGCGCGCAGGAAGTGGCTCTTAACGAAGACTGTTATGACAGGCGGGAGGAAGTGGCTGATGCCACCTTCTAGATTGTTACATTCCAGACCCCGAGCCGAGGGACTAATTGTCCAGCGCTGGTCTTGTACCCGGCAAGGTGACCTTATCTGCTTCTCTGTATTCTGAACGGAACCGAAACGGCCTACGGTGGCGATATTGACGGTTGCGTCTTGCATTGGAATGCGTGCGTTTGGCAAGCACTCCATTCGAGCGCATAATGCTACATTGTATACCTTATTCACATGGGGGGGCCTGGTGTCTGGAGTGCCCCCCTATTATTAAAAGGGGGCTTCCAGATTCCAGTATGCCCCCATAGACCCCCCCACAACCACGGGGCCAGGGTTGGGGGAAGAGGCCGTTGTCCTCATCAACCCTTTGGGACCAGGTTCTTTGCCAGGGAGGACCCCCACCCCCCCAAGCAAGGTACCCCCCCCCCCCCAATATTGAGGGCATGTGACACTCGCCCTACCCTTTCCTGGTCTGCCAGGATGCATGCTCTAATTAAGGGCCTGTTATGCATTTTTTTCATGAAAAAAAAAAAAAATCATACTTTTTTGACTGAAACACATTGATTAGCGGGTCTTGAAATGTATTGATCATTTCTCTCTCTATGGTTATATGTGGTGTTTACACTAATGAAGCAAAGACACTTGGGGGGGGGGGGGGGGGTTTGATTTATTACGTGAGATTAGTAAATGAGCAGAAGCTCTGCTGACTTCCATCATCCAATCATGTGCAGGTAAAAATGTTTTGTTTTTGTTTTTTTAATTTCCCTTGCATGTGATTGGCTACTCTTTGCATGAAGCCTTAATTCATGTACTAAGCTCTGGAGCAACAGCAAAGTGCACAGTCTATTTACCTTTAGTAAATCGACTGTACGCCCCCCCCCCGATTGTACTTAAATTGATGATAAAAAGCGCAATGTATGAAAGGCATAAATAAGGCGTTCTTTTGATAAAAGTATTTTATTGATTTTCTAACTGAATCTAGCAATTAACGGTCAGTGTTGACTAAATAAAAAAGCGATCGCTGTGTCCCATTTATTGAAAGATGAAATGGGTCAGTTGGAAATTATCAGTAGTTATCACGCCAATTGTATGGTGTATATGTATAGGATTAATTGATCGATGCAGTTTTTTTTTTTTTTTTTTTTTAAGTAAAGTTTTCACAGTAGATGTAATGTGAATAAAAGTTTACGGCTTTGAGGGTTTTACACTCACCGGACACTTTATTAGGTCCACCTTGCTAGTAGTGGGTTGGACCCCCTTTATTAGGTCCCCTTGCTAGTACTGGGTTGGACCCCCTTTATTATGTCCCCCTTGCCAGTAGCGGGTTGGACCCCCTTTATTATGTCCCCCTTGCCAGTAGCGGGTTTGACCCCCTTTATTAGGTCCCCCTTGCTAGTACCGGGTTGGACCCCCTTTATTATGTCCCCCTTGCTAGTACCGGGTTGGACCCCCTTTATTAGGTCCCCCTTGCTAGTAGCGGGTTGGACCCCCTTTATTAGGTCCCCCTTGCTAGTACCGGGTTGGACCCCCTTTATTAGGTCCCCCTTGCTAGTAGCGGGTTGGACCCCCTTTATTAGGTCCCCCTTGCTAGTAGCAGGTTGGACCCCCTTTATTAGGTCCCCCTTGCTAGTAGTGGGTTGGACCCCCTTTATTAGGTCCCCCTTGCTAGTAGCAGGTTGGACCCCCTTTATTAGGTCCCCCTTGCTAGTACTGGGTTGGACCCCCTTTATTAGGTCCCCCTTGCTAGTACTGGGTTGGACCCCCTTTATTAGGTCCCCCTTGCTAGTAGCAGGTTGGAACCCTTTATTAGGTCCCCCTTGCTAGTAGCGGGTTGGAACCCTTTATTAGGTCCACCTTGCTAGTAGCAGGTTGTACCCCCTTTATTAGGTCCCCCTTGCTAGTACTGGGTTGGACCCCCTTTATTAGGTCCCCCTTGCTAGTAGCGGGTTGGAACCCTTTATTAGGTCCACCTTGCTAGTAGGGGGTTGGACCCCCTTTTGCCTTCATTCTTGGTGGAGTAGATACAACAAGGTGTTGGAGACGTTCCTCTGAGATTTTGCTCCATAGTGACATGATAACATCACACAGTTGCTGCGGATTTGTCGGCTGCACATCCATGATGTCAATCTCCCATTCCACCACATCCCAAAGGTGCTCTATTGGATGAGATGTGGTGAGTGTGGAGGACATTGGAGGACAGGGACCTCATTGTCCAGTGGTGAGATGATTGGAGCTTTGTGACATGGTGCATTATCCTGCTGGAAGGAGCCATCAGAAGATGGGGACACTGTAGTCATAAAGGGATGGACATGGTCAGCAACAATACTCAGGGAGGCCGTGGTGTTTAAAACAAGGCTCAATTGGTACTAAGGGGCCCAAAGTGTGCCAAGAAAATATCCCCCCCCCATCTGCTTCAAGGTTGGATGTGTTGTGTGTTCAGAGATGGTCTTCTGCATACCTTGGGTGTAATGAGGGGTTTTTTGAGTTACTGTCGCCTTTCTATCATCTGGAGCCAGTCTGCCCCATTCTCCTCTGACACCAACAAGGCATTTTCCTCCACACAACTGCCGCTCACTGGATATTTTCTCTTTTTCCCACCATTCTTTGTAAATCCCAAGAGGTGGTTGTGTGCAGGGGCGTTGCTAGGTCTACAAAAGATCTGGGGCTAGAGCCCATAGCAGCCTAGTAATGAAAGTCATACGCTTGGGTGGGCATATATAGTAATATATGTGTGTGTGTATATATATATATATTATATTCTATATCTCTATCCCTCTATCCCCAGAGCACCCCCTTACATTAGGGTCCTCAGAGAGCCTCACCCTTAAAATCAGGGTCCCCAGAGAGCATCCCCTCCCCTTGGGGACCCCTGCAGAGATTCGGGGCTATTGGCCCCAGATTCAGGGCTATAGCCCCAAAAGCCACTCCCTAGCGACGCCACTGGTTGAGTGTACAAATCCCAGAAATGCTTTGACCAGCCCGTCTGCCACCAACAACCCATGCCATGTTCAACGTCACTTCAATCCCTCTTTCTTCCCCCATGCTGATGCTCGTTTTGAACTTCAACAAGTTGTCTTCACCGCATCTAGATGCCTAAATGCATTGAGTTGCTGCCATGTGATCGGCTGATTAGCAATTTGTGTTAGCAAGCAACTGAACAGGTGTACCTAATAAAGTGGCCGGTGAGTGTCGTTTGCCCCATTCTCTGGCCAGCATATCCTACATGGAGAATGGGAATAAAAACATAATAGCACGTGGCATTAAAAAAACAAATTAATATGATGTTATTTATATTATATAATAGTGTAAATGATTAATACATAAATAAATACAATAAATATATAATTAATAAATAATAAATCATTTAAAATATATACAGTATTATTGTATATTATCATTTAAGTGAATTGTAGAACAATGTATAAAAATGCAGGTGAAATAAAAAAAAATGATACTATGATGCTATCATTATAAAATTGTGAATATAAATACACTGTTATTTAATAATACAATATTATTGTATCTTATCATATAAAAGTGTATTATAAGTATATTGTATAAATATGTACAATATTATTGTATTATATTATTGTATATAATATTTTTTTTTTTTGCTCATGGTGGTTGAGCACATTCGCAGGTATATCTAAAAACAGAAAATAGTTTGGGGAAGTTGGAGATTTTTATCACGATTTTTGGTTTTATCAGTCAGGTCACACCTCAATCACTCATCTCTGATATTCGTCTTTTTATCTCCTCACCGCGGAATGTTCTCAGGAACCTGCGCATGGAAAATCAGGCGGCAAACAGCTCAGCGTTTCTGTGTTCAGTAAAAATCTTTTTTTTTGTTCCTTTTAGATAGAAACCCCAATTCTCTATACCCAGACCGACCTTTCAGGTGCCCCATAGAGGCCACAAAATACAAAAGGGATGAAATTATGGGGGGAAATACACGACCCATCACTGTTTTATTTTTTACAAGAATGTTAAAACAAACATATCAATAAGAATAAAATATAAACCCCAAAAGGGTGTTTTACTGCATTGGATGAGACCTTCCCACTATGATACTAATATGATCATTTCTAGCAGAGATCTCCAACCTGTGACCCTTTATCCTTTTACCTTTATCTGGCCCTTGGGGTACTTTTCCTTCCACTGACACCAATGATGGGGCACTATTCCTCCCACTGACACCAATGATGGGGCACTATTCCTCCAACTGATACGAATGATGGGGCACTATTCCTCCCACTGACACCAATGATGGGGCACTATTCCTCCAACTGATACGAATGATGGGGCACTATTACTTCCACTGATACCAATGATGGGGCACTATTCCTCCCACTGACACCAATGATGGGGCACTACTCCTCTCACTGACACCAATGATGGGGCACTATTCCTCCCACTGACACCAATGATGGGGCATTATTCCTCCCACTGACACCAATGATGGGGCATTATTCCTTCCACTGATACCAATGACGGGGCACTATTCCTCCCACTGACACCAATGATGGGGCACTATTCCTCCCACTGCTACCAATGATGGGGCACTACTCCTGTCACTGATACCAATGATGGGGCATTATTCTTCTCACTGACACCAATGATGGGGCACTATTCCCCACACTGATACCAATGATGGGGCACTATTCCTCCCACTGATACTAATGATGGAACACTATTCTCCCCCCTGATACCAATGATGGGGCATTATTCCTCCCACTGACACCAATGATGGGACACAATTCCTCTCACTGCTACCAATGATGGGGCACTACTCCTCTCACTGATACCAATGATGGGGCACTATTCCTCCCACTGCTACCAATGATGGGGCACTATTCCTCCCACTGCTACCAATGATGGGGCACTATTCCTCCCACTGACACCAATGATGGGGCACTATTCCTCCCACTGCTACCAATGATGGGGCACTACTCCTCTCACTGATACCAATGATGGGGCATTATTCTTCTCACTGACACCAATGATGGGACACTATTCCTCCCACTGACACCAATGATGGGACACTATTCCTCCCACTGACACCAATGATGGGACACTATTCCTCAAACTGACACCAATGATGGGGCACTATTCCTCCCAATGACACCAATGATGGGGCACTATTCCTCCCACTGATACAAACGATGGGACACTATTCCTCTCACTGACACCAATGATGGGGCACTTTTCCTTCCACTGATACCAATGATGGGGCACTATTCCTCAAACTGACATGCAGCCATCACATCTAAGAATTGGTAACCTGCAATATAATAAATGTTTGCTTTTGGGTTTAATTCCTCTTTAACATCCACTGACAGTGGGAACCTGTCATGTATAACAGAAAGCTACACCCACCGGCCACTGTATTAGGTATACTAGTTCAATGGCTTGGCAGCACGAATTGCTAATCAGCCAATCACATGGCAGCAACTCTATGCATTTAGGCATCTAGACGTGGTGAAGACGACGAATGGGAAGAATCAGAATGGGGGAAGAAAGGGGATTGAAGTGACTTTTAACGTGGCATGGGTTGTTGGTGGCAGACGGGCTGATCTGAGTATTTCTGGGATTTTCACACGCAACCATCTCTCTGGGTTTACAGAGAATGGTGGGAAAAGAGAAAATATCCAGTGAGCGGCAGTTGTGTAGAGGAAATGCCTTCTTGAGGTCAGAGGAGAATGGGCAGACTGGTTCCAGATGATAGAAAGGCAACAGTAACTCAAATAACCCCTCGTTACACCCAAGGTATGCAGAATACTATCTCTGAACGCACAACACATCCAACCTTGAAGCAGATGGGCTACAGCAGCAGAAGACCACACCGGGTGCCGCTCCTGTCAGCTAAGAACAGGAAACTGAGGCTACAATTGGCACAGGATCACCAAAATTGGACAATAGAAGATTGGAAAAACGTTGCCTGGTCTGATGAGTCTGGATTTCAGCTGCGACATTCAGATGGTGGGGTCAGAATTTGGTGTCATGGATCCATCCTGCCTTGTATCACCGGTTCAGTCTGGTGGTGGGGGTGTAATGGTGTGGGGGATGGGGTATCACCGGTTCAGGCTGGTGGTGGGGGTGTAATGGTGTGGGGGATGGGGTATCACCGGTTCAGGCTGGTGGTGGGGGTGTAATGGTGTGGGGGATGGGGTATCACCGGTTCAGGCTGGTGGTGGGGGTGTCATGGTATGGGGGATGGGGTATCACTGGTTCAGTGTGGTGGTGGGGGTGTAATGGTGTGGGGGATGGGGTATCACTGGTTCAGGCTGGTGGTGGGGGTGTAATGGTGTGGGGGATGGGGTATCACCGGTTCAGGCTGGTTGTGGAGGTGTAATGGTGTGGGGGATGGGGTATCACTGGTTCAGTGTGGTGGTGGGGGTGTAATGGTGTGGGGGATGGGATATCACCGGTTCAGGCTGGTGGTGGGGGTGTAGTGGTGTGGGGGATGGGGTATCACCGGTTCAGGCTGGTGGTGGTGGTGGAATGGTGTGGGGGGGATATTTTCTTGGCACACATTAGGCCCCTTAGTACCAATTGAGCCTTGTTTTAAACACCACGGCCTACCTGAGTATTGTTGCTGACCATGTCCATCCCTTTATGACTACAGTGTCCCCATCTTCTGACGGCTCCTTCCAGCAGGATAATGCACCATGTCACAAAGCTCCAATCATCTCACCACTGGACAATGAGGTCCCTGTCCTCCAATGGCCTCCACACTCACCACATCTCATCCAATAGAGCACCTTTGGGATGCGGTGTAATGGGAGATGATTGGCGTCATGGATGGGCAGCCGACAAATCCGCAGCAGCTGTGTGATGTTATCATGTCACTATGGAGCAAAATCTCTGAGGAACGTTTCCAACACCTTGTTGTATCTATTCCACCAAGAATGAAGGCAAAAGGGGGTCCAACCCGGTACTAGAAAGGGGGACCTAATAAAGGACAGGGAATGTATATATCAGCCCCTCACACCAGCTATGATCATAGAGAAGCACAGAGACCCAATGATAATGTCACTGGTCCTAAAATAATATATGTAATGAAAACTTTTTTGATGCATATTTAAAAATGATTATTACTAATATTATACAGTATTCATATATGAATTCTTTTTTAAAGTTTTTATTTAATAATTTTAGGAGCATGTTAATAGGAAGTGAGGTGAAATGAAAATGTAAAGCATCTTTTGTCCCGAGTTATAAACAAGAAGTATCTCCGGTATCTTCTGGTGAATTTATCACCCCGGACAGCCATTGTCCTCATACTGTACTTACTGATGTTCCGCCACATCCGCTAACAATGGCAGGTCAGAGGTGACCAGAGACACTTCCTAAACAAAATACAAAAAATCACCAGATTTCTGACCCTTCTGTGTCACAAAAAAGAAATCCATAGAAGGTTATCTTCCCAAATCAGGAAAAAAAATGGACAGCTTTAAAGAAGACCATTTATATAATTATGAGCCCTGGAGGGGATACAATGTGACTATAGAGGAGTAAAAGTTATCACAGACCGAAAACCGAATCCCTAAAATCTCATAGAAGCTTTATGACAATCTTCAAAAGTTGTTTTCAATTTGTTTTTGTCATGAAATTTAATCCAATCTTTCCTAGTTCCTCCTTCCCCCTATATATTGTCTCCCCTGGTTACGCCCTCCCTCTTCATATTATTTTTTATTTATTCTGATTATATTGTATCTTCCCTGGTTCCCCCTTATATTTTTTACAATTTTTATTTTATTTATTTAGTTTGATTATATTTTGCCTTCCCTGGTTCTTTCCCCCCCCTCATACTTTTTTGTTTGTTTGTTTTTATTATTCTTTATTATTATTTTTATTTTATTTTATTTATTTGATCTGATTATATATTGCCTTACCTGGTTCTTCCCCCCCCCCCCCTCATCATTTTTTGTTTGTTTGTTTTTATTATTCTGAATATATATTGCCTATTACCCCCCTCATCATTTTTATTTTTATTCTTTATTATTATTAATGTGATTATATTTTGCCTTCCCTGGTTCCTCCCTCCCACTGCATACTTCTTTTTTTCTTTAACCTGATTATATATCGCCTTACCTGGTTCCCCCCCCCCCCCCCTCATAATTTTTTGTTTGTTTGTTTTTATTATTCTTTATTATTATTTTTATTTTATTGTATTTCTTTGATCTTATTATATATTGCCTTACCTGGTTCTTCCCTCCCCCCCTCATAATTTTTTGTTTGTTTGTTTTTATTATTCTTTATTATTATTTTTATTTTATTGTATTTCTTTGATCTGATTATATATTGCCTTACCTGGTTCTTCCCTCCCCCCCCCTCATATTTTTTTGTTTGTTTGTTTTTATTATTCTGAATATATATTGCCTATTACCCCCCTCATAATTTTTATTTTTATTATTTTTTTTTTTTAACAAGAAATTTATTTTTATTTTTTATTATTATTAATCTGATTATATTGTGCCTTCCCTGGTTCCTTCCTCCCACTGCATAATTCTTTTTTTCTTTAACCTGATTATATATTGCCTTACCTGGTTCTTCCCCCCCCCCCCCTCATAATTTTTTGTTTGTTTGTTTTTATAATTCTTTATAATTATTTGTATTTTATTTTATTTATTTAATCTGATTATATATTGCCTTCCCTGTTTCCTCCCTCCCACTGCATTTTTTTCCCTTTAATCTGATTATATATTGCCTTACCTAGTTCTTCCCTCCCCCCTCATAATTTTTTGTTTGTTTGTTTTTATTGATCTACTTCATATTTTTTTTCTTTAATCTGATTAAATATTGACCTACCTGGTTCTTGCTTTACCCTCATATTTATTTAATTTTATTTATTTAATCTGATTATATATTGCCTACCCTGGTTCCTCCCTCCCACTTCATAATTTTTTTTTCTTTGATCTGATTATATATTGCCTTACCTGGTTCTCCCCCCCCCCCACCTCATAATTTTTTGTTTGTTTGTTTTTATTATTCTGAATATATATTGCCTATTAGCCCCCTCATAATTTTTATTTTTATTCTTTATTATTATTAATCTGATTATATTGTGCCTTCCCTGGTTCCTCCCTCCCACTGCATAATTCTTTTTTTCTTTAACCTGATTATATATTGCCTTACCTGGTTCCCCCCCCCCCCCCCCTCATAATTTTTTGTTTGTTTGTTTTTATTATTCTTTATTATTATTTTTATTTTATTGTATTTCTTTGATCTGATTATATATTGCCTTACCTGGTTCTTCCCTCCTCCCCCTCATAATTTTTTGTTTGTTTGTTTTTATTATTCTGAATATATATTGCCTATTACCCCCCTCATAATTTTTATTTTTATTTTTTTTTTATTTTTTTAACAAGAAATTTATTTTTATTCTTTATTATTATTAATCTGATTATATTGTGCCTTCCCTGGTTCCTCCCTCCCACTGCATACTTCTTTTTTTCTTTAACCTGATTATATATTGCCTTACCTGGTCCCCCCCCCCCCCATAATGTTTTGTTTGTTTGTTTTTATTATTCTGATTATATATTACCTTCTCTGGTTCCTCCCTCCCACTTTGTTGTTATTTTTTTCTTTAATCTGATTATATATTGCCTTTCCTGGTTCTTCCCCCCCCCCCCCCCCATATTTTGTTTTTATCTAATTATATTGTGCCTTCCCTGGTTCCTCCCTTTCCCCCTCATATTTTTATTTTTATTTTATTTATTTAATCTGATTATATATTGCCTTCCCTGGTTCTCCTGCCCCCCCCTCATTTTTTTTTTTTTATTATTATTATTATTACATTTTTTTAAATCTGATTATATTTTGCCTTCTCTGGTTCCTCCCTCCCACTTTGTTTTTATTTTTTTCTTTAATCTGATTATATATTGCCTTTTTCTGGTTCTTCCCCCACCCCCTTCTCCCCCCCCCCCCCCCTCATATTTTGTTTTTATCTAATTATATTGTGCCTTCCCTGGTTCCTCCCTTTCCCCCTCATATTTTTATTTTTATTTTATTTATTTAATCTGATTATATATTGCCTTCCCTGGTTCTCCCGCCCCCCCCTCATATTTTTTTTTTTATTATTATTATTATTATTACATTTTTTAAATCTGATTATATTTTGCCTTCCCTGGTTCCCTTTCCCCTCATAATTTTGATGTTATCAGGTCACTATGGAGCAAAATCTCTGAGGAAAGTTTCCACCACCTTGTTGTATCTATGCCACCAAGAAAGAAGGCAAAAGGGGGTCCAACACGCTACATGCAAGGGGGACCTAATAAAGTGTCCGGTGAGTGTATATCTGTACATGGAGGCAGCCATGACTTACATGGGATCTAATTGCTTTTCTTGTTTTGCAGTAAATGGCTGTGCCAAGTCAATGGGTTGGCCAAGTGATTGAAAACAATGCCCTCCCTGTGCGGCTCATATTTTATCTCAGCAGTTATTAGGCCACTTTAGAAGCTCGTCTATCCAGCCTCTTACGTCAGACCTACAAATCCCTACAATATAAGGAACATCACATAAAGCATTCGATAACCATGGTCACGCGGAAGGTCCAGTTCCAGACTTTGCAATTTTCTCGATGATGCCGATTATTACATCATTGCCACAAAATGTTGCCAGAGCTGAGTGTAGAAAACAGTTCGGTGGGAGCGGCGAGAAAAAAAAAACGACTTTATTTTTTTTTTGTTTGTTGCAAACATTGGCCAACCAGTAAAGCTGTGGCTCCTTTTTGTCACCCATAACCTACACCATGGCTGCAAAACCACTGAGGAGTCACGCTGCCTTCACACTTAGTGACACTTAAAGGAACAACAACAAAAACAATAATAAAAAAGAGTTCTGCAAATTCACCAACTAAACCAAACACCAGATGTTCCGCTCTGCAGGAATGTCTACTGGGAGGAGAGCGCCCCCAGAGGCCAGCAGTGGCAGTGTCTTATAATATCCATTCTAGGATTACACACTCACTTTCCTGTTGTTTCTCTTTTCTGTTTATAATTCACAGATTCCTCAACTACATTATATTATATCATATTACTTACTCGTCTACAGGACTAAAGAGCCAGCTTTTTTCCTAGCAATGGGGTTCATTTACTTAAACTGGAGTACTCAGAATCTGGTGCAGCTGTGCATGGGAGCCAATCAGCTTCTAACTTCAGCTTGTTCAATGAAGCTCTGACAATAAAACCTGAAAGCTGATTGGTTTCTATGCAGAGCTGCACCAGATTTTGTACTCTCCAGTTTTACAGGTTGATTTACTAAAACTGGAGAGTGCAAAATCTGCTGCAGCTCTGCATAGGAGCCAATCAGCTTTCAGGTTTTATTGTCAGACCTTAATTTAACAAGCTGAAGTTAGAAGCTGATTGGCTCCCATGTACAGCCACACCAGATTTTACAGTCTTCAGTTTTAGTAAAGCAACCCCAATATCTCTCTCTTTCTTTTTTCTTTCTTTCTTTCCTCTCTCTCCCTTTTTTTTCTTTCTTTCTTTATCTCTTTCTCCCCCCTTCTCTCTTTCTCCCTCTATTTCTTTCTTTCTTTTTCTTTCTTTCTTCCTCACTTTCTCTCGCTTACTCTTTCTTTCTGCGTCCCTCTCTCTTTCATGTCTTTATTTCTTTCTCTTTCTTTCTCTTTCTTCCTGTCTCTCTTTTTTCTCTCTTTCTCGCTCATTGTTTCTCTCTCTCTCTCTCTCTCTCTCTCTCTCCCTCTTTATTTCTCGCTCTCTTGCTCTTTTTTTCTCTCTCTCTCCCTTTCTTTTTTTTCTCTCTTTCTTTCTCTATCTCTCTACCTCTCCTCCTCTCTCTTTCACTCTCTCTCCCTTGTTCTTTCTCTCTTTTCTTTCTGTCTCACTTTCTCACTCTTTGATTCTCTCTCTTTCTCACTCTTTTTTTCTTTCTCTCTACCTTCTTTCTTTCTTTCTTTCTTTCTTTCTTTCTTTCTTTCTTTCTTTCTTTCTTTCTTTCTTTCTTTCTTTCTTTCTTTCTTTCTTTCTTTCTTTCTTTCTTTCTTTCTTTCTCTCTACCTCTATTTCTCTCTCTCCCTCTTTCGTTCGCTCTCTCTCATTCTTTATTTATTTCTCTGCCTTTCTTTCTTTATCTTTCTCGCTCTCTCTTTCTCTCTCTCTTTTTTTCTTTCACTCTCCCTTGCTCTTTCTCTCTCTCTCTCTCTCTCTCTCTCTCTCCCTTTCTTTCTTTCTTTCTTTCTTTCTTTCTTTCTTTCTTTCTTTCTTTCTTTCTTTCTTTCTTTCTTTCTTTCTCTCTTTTTCTCCCCCCCCTCTCTCTCTCTCTCTCTCTCCATCTTTCTTTCTTTCTTTCTTTCTTTCTTTCTTTCTTTCTTTCTTTCTTTCTTTCTTTCTTTCTTTCTTTCTTTCTTTCTTTCTTTCTTTCTTTCTTTCTTTCTTTCTTTCTTTCTCTCTCAAATTCAAATATGCTTCGGCTCCTCTCCTTCCTCTCCTCTCCCCCTCCTCTTCTCTTTCTATTTTAGGTTTTGTGGTCCCTTATGCTGATTGGATCTTCACACTTTAAACAAAGTAGAAGTCTTCAGATGTACTCTTCTCTCTGTACAGTTAAACTGTCTTGTAGTCGGTGAGATGTTTCTTGGCTTCTTGTTGGTGTTCTGAAGATGGCAGACCCAGTGCAGCGCCCCAGACACCACCACCCTTCTCCCTTGTGCCCACACGGTGCCCAGCTGTGCTGGTGACTCTGACTAATGATGTGTGGATGTTGCAAGCCTGTGGTTGAACTACAGATGCTGATAAAGTTCTGTAGGAGACAAACAGAGAGAAGCTTATCAGCCGCTATTATTTTGTGTGTAACCAAAATGTCAGTCTTAGAGTGGAAACATTGAGTCACCCATCAGCCCCCAATATGAGCCAAACACTCTGCCATATCTGCTCCGTTCCCATGTCACTTCATCACTAGAAAGGCCCAGAGCCCTCCGTATCCCCCACATATACCAATTTTATATTTCTTTTACTTTTAAATTTACTGACATATTAGATATTGAGCAATACTTTTCGTAGTCCACAACAGTCTCCGAAACAAAGAAGCTTACGCTTTATTGACCCTACCAATACTCACACATATACAATACCCAACTATTTGGTGAGCTGCCAGTTAACCTTCCATTATGTATTTGGAAGGAAACCATACAAACTCCATGCAGCTACTGTCTCTAGCCCACAGCTTTAGCACTATAGAAAAAAAAATAATGGTATATACTTTCATAAAATACTTTAAAGCTGCGGTCTCCAAACTGCGGACCTTCGCTTGCCTTTATCTGGCCCATGGGGCACTATTTCATTCACTGACACCAACAATGGAACACAATTTCTCCTACTGACACCACCGATGGGGGCACTATTCCTCCCACTGATACCAATGATGGGGCACTATTCCTCCCACTGATACCAATGATGGGGCACTATTCCTCCCACTGATACCAATGATGGGGCACTATTCCTCCCACTGACACCAACGATGGGGCGCTATTCCTCCCACTGACACCAATGATGGGACACTATTCCTCCCACTGACACCAATGATGGGGCACTATTCCTCCCACTGACACCAATGATGGGGCACTATTCCCCCACTGACACCATTGGTGTGGCACTATTCCTCCCACTGTCACCAACAATGGGGCACTATTCCTCCCACTGAAACCAATAATCGGGCACTATTCCTCCCTCTAGCTTAAATGATCGGGCACTATTCCTCCCACTGACACCAACAATAGGGGAACTATTCCCCCACTAATACCAACGATGGGGCACTATTCTTCCCACTGACACCAACAATAGGGGAACTTTTCCCCCCCACTGATACCAACGATGGGGCACTATTCCCCCCACTGACACCAATGATGGGGCACTATTAGACCCACTGGCATCAACAATGGGGCCCTATTCTTCCCACTGACACCAACAATAGGGCACTATTCCCCCCCACGGACACCAACAATGGGGCACTATTCTTCCCACTGATACCAATAATGGGGCACTATTCTTCCCACTGATACCAATGATGGGGCACTATTGCTCCCACTGACAGCAAAGATGAGGCATTGTTTACTCCCACTGGACTTTTTCCACTTCCCTTGGCCACAGTCTGGCCCCCCTAAAGTCTGAAGGACAGAAAACTGGCCCTTTCTTTAGAAATGTTGGAGACCCCTGATCTAAAGGATTGCTTTATTTTATACTAGATATTTTTTTTGACCTATTTTTAAATTCACTGACATAATACAGAGTGTTTTACAGGGTACATGTGAGTCTCTGTCCCAAAGGAGCTTACACTCTAGTGACACCAATTCATATACTCTACAGCCAGTATCATGATGTCACATAACCCACCAGTATGTCTTTGAGAATGTCTCTTATTAGAATTTAAAAAACAGATGCTACATGACAGAGGCTAAATAAAGAAGAAAAAAAAAGATGTAGATGAAAGAAAGCCGGCTGCTTTCCGCAATGAATGATTTTATTAATGCAGAAATAATATAGGGCTTACGCGTTTCGGCATGTAGCCTCAATCATGATTCAAGTGGTTCTAAAGGCAGACTTTTTAAAAATCTTAATGCATTCTATGCATTAAGATAAAAAACCTTCTGTGTGCAGCAGACTCTCCCTCATTGGCTGAGACAGCAGCGGGCACCATTGGTTTCTAATGCTATGAATCAAAGTCAGTGAGCCAATGAGAAGAGAGAGGGGGTGAGGCCAAGCCACAGCTCTGTGTCTGAACAGACACACAGAGCAGCGGCTCGGCTCGGGTGCCCCCATAGCAAGCTGCTTGCTGTGGGGGGCAGGAGGGAGGGGCCAGGAGCGCCGGTGAGGGACCCGAGAAGAGGAGGATCTGGGCTGTTCTGTGCAAAACCATTACACAGAGCAGGCAATTATAACATGTTTATTATTTTTAAACAAAAAAAAGACTTTAATATCATTTTAACGCAAACGAAACGCGTACGCCCTGTATTATTTTGTACCACACCTAGATTTAAAAAAACTCATTCCTTGTGAAAGATTGAACTGCCAGCCTTCTTTCATCTACATGTTTGGTCAGGTGCTAGGAGGCAGGGCTCGGGACAAGAGGTGGGCAGGAGGGGCAGGTGCCCTGGGCATTGTGGTATCATGTGAGGTGGGGGGCACCACAAGGGGTTTGGGGGGGGGATTTGTGTTGAGAAGAGGAATTTGGGGGGGTAAGAACTGTTCTAGAAGGGCAAATTTCGGGAGGTATGCTAGGAGTGGTGATTTGGGGGGGGGGGGTTCATGTTGGAAGGGGGGATGGGAAAAAGGATATGTGCTAGGAGGGAAGGATTTGAGCTGGGGGGGATGGGGGGCAAAGATTTGTGTTGGGAGGGAGGATTTCAGCAGGGGGCAGATTTGTACTGGATGGGAGGGGGAACTATGCTTAGCGATGAGCATGCAAATTAGTGCCTAATTTTTTTTGGGGGGAGGGGATGTTTTCCGACACATAATGCTCATACATCTTGGGGGGTGCAATTTGGCATGTTCAACCTGGGTTCTAGATGATATTGTCCCGGCAGTTCTAGGAGGACACAACAAGCCAGTCCACCTCTGGGAATTGCTACAGCTGTTTTCTACTGTATTTAAGAAAAAAAAAGAGTCTCTCTATGGGGTCACCTATTGTTATCTGCCACTTACAGTGCCTTGAAAAAGTATTTATACCCCTTGAAATTTTCCGCATTTTGTCATGGTACAACCAAAAACATAAATGTATTTTATTGGGATTTTATGTGATAGACCAACACAAAGTGGCACATAATTGTGAAGTGGAAGGAAAACGATAAATGGTTTTCAAATTTCTTTAAAAATAAATATGTGAAAAGTGTGTGGGGGGCATTTGTATGGCGCCCCCCGGAGTCAATACTTTGTAGAACCTCCTTTCACTGCAATTACAGCTGCAAGTCTTTTTGGGGATGTCTCTACCAGCTTTGCACATCTAGAGAGGGACATTTCTGCCCATTCTTCTTTGCAAAATATCTCAGGCTCTGTCAGATTGGATGGAGAGCGTCTGTGAACAGCACTTTTCAAGTCTTGCCACAGATTCTCTATTGGATTTAGGTCTGGACTGTGACTGGGCCATTCTAACACATAATTATGCTTTGATCTAAACCATTCCATTGCAGCTCTGGCTGTATGTTTCGGGTGGTTGTCCTGCTGGAAGGTGAACCTCCACCCCAGTCTCAAGTCTTTTGTAGACTCTAACAGGTTTTCTTCTAAGATTGTCCTGTATTTGGCTCAATCCATCTTTCCATCAACTCTGACCAGCTTCCCTGTCCCTGCTGAAGGAAAGCATCCCCACAACATGATGCTGCCACCACCATGTTTCACAGTGGGGATGGTGTGTTTAGGATGATGTTCTGCCACATTTTCCCTCACACATAGTGTTTTGCTTTTTGGGCAAAAAGTTCAATTTTGGTCTCATCTGACCAGAGCACCTTCTTCCACATGTTTGCTGTGTCCTCCACATGGCTTCTGGTAAACAGCAAATTGGACTTCTTATGGTTTTCTTTCAACAATGGCGTTCTTCTTGCCACTCTTCCATAAAGGCCAGATTTGTGGAGAACACGACTAATAGTTGTCCTGTGGACAAATTCTCCCACCTGAGCTGTGGATCTCTGCAGCTCCTCCAGGCTCTTCTCTGATGAATGTTCTCCTTGCCCGGCCGGTCAGTTTAGGTGGACGGCCATGTCTTGGTAGGTTTGCAGTTGTGCCATACTCTTTCCATTTTCGGATGATGGATTGAACAGAGCTCCGTGAGATGTTCAAAGCTTGGGATATGTTTTTATAACCCAACCCTGCTTTATACTTCTCCACAACTTTATCCCTGAACTGTCTGGTGTGTTCCTTGGCCTTCATGATGCTGTTTATTTACTAAGGTTCTCTAACGAACCTCTGAGGGCTTCACAGAACAGCTGTATTTATACTGAGATTAATCTACACACAGGTGGACTCTATTTAGTAATTAGGTGACTTCTGAAGGCAATTGGTTCCACTAGATTTTAGCTAGGGGTATCAGAGTAAAGGGGGCTAAATACAAATCCACGCCACACTTTTCACATATTTATTTGTAAAAAAATTTGAAAACCATTTATCATTTTCTTTCCACTTCACAATTATGTGCCACTTTGTGTTGGTGTATCACATAAAATCCCAATAAAATACATTTACGTTTTTGGTTGTTACGTGACAAAATGTGGAAAATTTCAAGGGGTGTGAATACTTTTTAAAGGCACTGAACATGTGCATGAATTCTTAAAAAATTGGACCCTGTATGTGGCCACCCCTCAAGACCAGTCCAATTATCGACTCAAAGGAGTTGATAAAAGAGACAGCCAGGCAGCTGGCATTTTTACATAGAGGTCAGCAATGGCAGTTCATATATCTCTCCGAGTACTGGTTTTCTTAAAGGAACCTTTGTAGAACACCCAAGACACAAAGTAAGGGTCTGACAAACATTAGAACTGTGTGTGGGAGGCCTAAAATTAGTCAGTTTAACACCAAAACCAAAGTATCTACCTCCAGAAACCATTCTTGTGCAGGGGAGGTGACTATGTGTGTTCCATTCTCTTGCATATTATTGGGTGTTTGAAGGCAGGATCAGCAGGCCCAGTAAAAATAAGGTCAGTAGACCCCCCCCTGAAAATATCAACTCTTTGTCACCATTTGTACAGATTGTTTCTAAGGGTTCTGTACATTCATAGGACAATATTAAATTAAAGGGTCAGTCCACCTAAAAACATTTTTTTTTAGATATTGGTGGGTCATGGTGAGCTGGGACAGCCCTCAAATGTTTTATATCTGTACGTCAACAGCCAAATCTCTATCTCTAGCTCATTTCTTGTTTCTCAGGCTTGTAGATCTTCAACAATTGGTAAGCTTCATGCTGCCAAGACTTACAGGTCTCCAATCACAGATGAACGTCATGTTATTAGGGACAGTTAACTCTTCAACAATGGGGGACATGTTGCTGAGACTTGTAGTTCTCCAACCACAGATTACCTTCTGAGACTTCTATTTCTACAGATGACCTTCATGCTGCTGGAAACTTGTAGTTTTCCAACCAAAGATGGCCCTTATGTTGCAGGGACTTGCAGTACTCCAACTACAGGTGACCTTCATGGTGCTGGAAATTGTAGTTGTCCAAACCCAGGTGACTCTTATGCTGCTGAGGCTTGTAGTTATCCAAAAGCAGGTAACCTTCATGGGGCTGGGACTAGTAGTTCTCCAGTCACAGGTGACCTTCATGTTGCTGAGATGTGCAGTTCTCCAACCACAGATGGCCATTAATTTGCTGGGGCTTGTAGTCATTCAAGCACAGGTGACTTTTATTTTGCAGAGACTTGTAGTTCTCCAACAACAGGTGAACATCATGATGCTGGGAAATGTAGTTCTCAAACAACAGATGGCCCTTATGTTGCTGGGGCTTGTAGTTCTCCAACTACAGATTGCCTTCCTGTTGCTGAGACTTGTAGTTCTTTAGCCACAGGTGACCTTCAAGTTTCTGGAAACTTGTAGTTCCCCAACCAAAGGCAGCAATTATATTGCTGAGACTTGTAGTTATTCGACCACAGATGACATTTATGGTGCTGGAAGTTATAGTTCTCCAATTACATATGGCCCTTATGTTGCTGGAACTTGAAGTTATCCAACCACAGGTGACCTACATGGTGCTGGGAAATGTAGTTCTCCAATCCTAGATGGTCCATGTGTTGCTGGGAATTGTAGTTCTCCAACCAAACATAACCTTCATATTGTTGGGACTTGTGATCCCCAACCACAGATGGTCCTTATGTTGCTGAAATTTGTAGTTATTCAACCACACATACAACCTGCATGCTGCAGGGACTTCAACCACAGGTGACAGGTTGCTGAGAATTGTAGTTCTCCAACCACACATGATCTTTATGTTGCAGGGACTTGTAGTTCTCCAACCACAGATAACTTTCTGAGACTTGTATTTCAACATCCAGAAATGACCTTCATGCTGCTGGAAACTAACAAATGGTCCTTATGCTGCTGGTACTTGTAGTTCTCCAACCACAGGTGACCATCATGGTGCTGAAAATTGTAGTTCTCAACCCCAGATGGCCCTTATGTTGCTGGGGCTGGAAGGTATTCAACCACAGGTGACCTTCATGGTGCTGAAAATTGTATTTCCCCAACCACAGGTGGCCCTTATGTTGCTGGGACTTGTAGTTCTCCAACCATAGATGGCCCTTAAGTTGCTGGGGCTTGAAGTTATCCAACCACAGGTGACCTACATGATGCTGGGAAATGTAGTTCTAAGATCCTAGATGGTCCATGTGTTTCTGGGAATTGTAGTTCTCCAACCACACATGACCTTTATATTGTTGCGATTTCCCAACCACAGATGGTCCTTATGCTGATGGGATTTGTAGATCTTCCACCACGCATGACCTGCATGCTGCAGGGACTTGTAAATCTTCAACCACAGGTGAGAGGTCGCTGGGACTTGCAGTTCTCAAACCACACATGACCTTTATGTTGGAGGCAAGTGTGGTTATGCACAGGTGACACATTGCTGGGACTTGTAGTTCTCCAGCAACAGGTGAACATCACGTTTCTAGAACGTCTAGTTCTACAGGAGCTGAGGGGTTACCCAAAGAACTAGAATTGAGCCTTGAGATGAAATTTCAGTTTGTGCAACAACTGACACCAAAGAACAAGGAAACCAAACCGTGACCTCACTTCCCCAAAAGAGAACACACACTGACACACACAAACATATACACTGACACACACACACACACACACTGTGACATACACACACAGAACTGTCATCCGGCCCCTGTGCGTTTAGCTCTGCAGTGCACCTTGTCAGCCATGGTGGCTTCCTGAGGTTCTTCTGCAGGTTCTGGAGGAACCAGGTGGACATGGACTGCACCATCAAGGTAAGCACCACTGGATCAGGGACTGCAGGGACTGGGGGACCCACTGGACACCCCCTTCCCCTCCCCCTCCCTGCTGAGAGTCAGTCAGGCTTGGTTGGGGCGGTAATCCGGGGCCCCCACTCTTTCCTCCTGGTACCAGATTTCCTCTTCCTTCCCCTTGGCGGTTCATGTCTCAGCTTAAATATCACCGAAAGCTCCAGCTTCAAGATCTCACAAGGACCTCAATGCACAGGCAGGACCCCAGGGTAGGAAGGGGGAACCCAAAGGGACCCCTCATTGGAGCTGGGGGGTCTTCAATGGGCACCTGCTGGCATCAGGAGAGAAAGAAAAGGACCAGCCATGCACGAAGGAGGAGGTGGATGGTATGGTCCATCACAGGTACCAAGGATCCAGGTCACCCCAACATTGGTCAGAGGGGTGTCAGGCGTGGGGGGCCCCAATTTTTCTGCAGGTACCTTTATTTATGTATTTATTTATTCATTCGTTTATTTATATATGTACTTGTTTATTTATTTATTTATTTATTTATCTATTTATTTTGAGAGGAGCAGCAAAAACACCACTTCATGTATAAGGCTTATATATCTGCAAATTTTCACACAGACATTATATATTTATTTATGTTTATTATGCATTTATTTTTATTGTTTTTTTTTTTTAATCAAGTCGGTAGAATTGCCATTGGTTATATATTGCATTGTATGTCTATATATTTGTATGTATTTTTTTTTTTTTTTACAACCTTACAAACTCGTCTGTTGAAGTTTTATAAATACTTACAAACATTTAAAACAATTTAAAGTACAATACTTATAAATATTTACTGTATCTTTTATTCCCATCTGCAGACTTTATTATTTAACGGCATTTGTGTTAATTATGATTACATCTCTCTATTTTATTTTTATTTTTTTGTGTGTCATCTAAGCCTAGTACTTGATCATCGTGTTATTACATTGTTGCTTTTATATGTACAAGTTATTCCTTGTAGCAGTTGCCATTTGTTAGTGAATGACCCTTAAAATGTCCTATTTATATTTGTATTACACAGCTTTGTAAGTTCATTTCATAGTGTTTGTAAAGTTCCTGATGCAGTATCATTTTATTATTTGCAGTTTGATTATTTGTACTTCTATTTTTTTTCGTATTTGTGTTTGTATTTTTATATATATATATATATATATATATATATATACACACACACACAAACTTTTTTTCTTTTGCCAGCGTTTTATCAGCCTTGTTGAGCCATGTTTTTCTTTTTTTTTTTTTTTTTTTTTACTAAGTTTTTTTTTTCTTTTTATATTTTTTACTACAAAGTTCAGCACTAGAAGGACTTATTTTTATTTTATTTTTACTTACTTCATCCGTCATTTTAAATAATTGCAACGTTGTAAGTTTAAATTATAATAGTACAATATATGAACTATAGTGTAGTAAATCTTATAGAAATTATTATTATATTATAATTGAAATGTGTGTGTGTATATATATATATATATATATTATATATCTTTGTTTTATATTTTTCGGAAAGTTTTATTTGTAAAAATAATTAAATTTGTTTAAACAAAAGCAATCCCCGAATAAATAAATGTGCGTTGCGATGGATAAGGACCCGGGTCATAGCAGGGGAGATAATAATATATAATAGATGGTAACGTGTTGCTTTAATTTTGTAGGATATTGTGCGATTTTTCGCTGCTAAAAGGCCGATGTTTCAGTAAAGCAGATTTATTTGGTCATCAATCCTACGATTTAGTCGTTTGAAAACCAATATCCCATCGGACATAATTATAGATCTTTCACTTTAGCTTTATCACTATATTTTTATTTGCAAAACACATTTGGATTCTAATTGTCAGGATACAGGCATAAAACTGTCATTCTGGCCGATAATGGTCGGTCGGGGCTCCGATCGGTCTGAGGAATGCATCGGCAGATCTGGCTTGGCTGCAATTAACCCCTCTGCTTCCACACTGCTGCTGGGTCTGCTGGTATGGAACTTGAAGAGCCTGCATAACACCCAGCCCCATACTATTACACCCCCAATATCTTAAGGGGAAAAAAAAAAAAAAGAAAGTTAAACAAGAAACAAAAGTGAGAAAAGTTTTACAAATACAAAATAACAATGTAACATTACTACTACTACTTAAAATTAAAATAATATAACACCAATGAAAAATATAATATAATATAATATAATATAATATAATATAATATAATATAATATAATATAATATAATTAATATAATATAATATAATATAATATAATATTATATAATATAATATAATATAATATAATATAATATAATATAATATTATTGCTTCCTAATATAATATAATTATAATAATAATAGTAACTATAATGCATTTTTATAAATTCGATTTTCATAAAGGTACCAGCTGTGGCAAAATGTGTTAAAATAATAATACTGATATTATTATTATTATTATTATTATTATTATTATTATTATTATTATTATTATTATTATGCAAACAGCAATAATAAACTAATCATAATAATAACAACAACCATAATAATTATTATTATTATTATTATATTATTAATATTTATTTTTTGTTCAATACGTTTTTATTGAATAAGAAAAAAATATGTAAATATAAAATATATAAGAGAAAATAGAACAACACAACAGCAAAAAAAACTGCAATACATCATGCATAATTCCAAAATACACAGCATGCAAGGTGACATCAGGTGTCAGAACAAACCGGACATTATTGCTTGTATCAAGTTAATAGACATGGGGTCAATTAGTATGTAGTCAAACAAAACCTCAAAATGAGGTGGAAGAAAGAATCAGAAGGGGTAAGCAAGGAAAGAGAAGATGAGAGATGAGGAAGGGAGAGCACCAGAGGGGGGGGGGGGGGGGTGGATGGGGGAGGGGGATTATTGTTATTATTTTTAGGAAGAAATAATATTATATTATGATATTTATTAGTATTGCATTATAAATTTAAGTAGTAGTAGTAGTAACATTAGATTATTATTATTGTTATTATTATTATACAGGATTTATATGGTGCCAACAGTTTGCCCAGCGCTTTACAACATGGGGGCAGACAGTACAGTTACAATATAAATCAATACAGGAGGGATTCGAGGGCCCTGCTCGTTAGAGTTTACAATCTGGAAATTATTAATATTAAAAATTATTATATTTATAGATGTAAATAATAATAACAATAAGAATAATAATACATTTTCCTGCACTTTTATAAATTAGATTTTCATAAACTGACCAGCTGTGGTACAATTTGTGAGAATAATTACACTGATATTAATAATATTAATAACAAAATAAATTAATAATAATAAAAAAATATTATTTTTTAATTTTTTTTAGGAATCAATCATATTAT
>JBBGZY010003701.1:0-44459 GCA_037952925.1 Lithobates clamitans
ACCGGCTACATTGTACCTATCCAGACCGGCTACATTGTACCTATCCAGACCGGCTACATTGTACCTATCCAGACCGGCTACATTGTACCTATCCAGACCGGCTACATTGTACCTATCCAGACCGGATACATTGTACCTATCCACACCGGATACATTGTACCTATCCACACCGGATACATTGTACCTATCCACACCGGATACATTGTACATATCCACACCGGATACATTGTACCTATCCACACCGGATACATTGTACCTATCCACACCGGATACATTGTACCCTATCCACACCGGATACATTGTACCTATCCACACCGGATACATTTTACGTATCCGCTTCCCGTCCAGATACATTGTACATATCCAGACCAGATACATGTACTTATTCCAGACCGGATACATTTTACGTATCCGCTTCCCGTCCAGATACATTGTACATATCCAGACCGGATACATTGTACCTATCCACACCGGATACATTTTACGTATCCGCTTCCCGTCCAGATACATTGTACATATCCAGACCAGATACATTGTACATATCCAGACCAGATACATACCAGACCAGATACATTGTACTTATCCAGACCGGATACATTTTAACGTATCCGCTTCCCGTCCAGATACATTGTACATATCCAGACCAGATACATTGTACATATCCAGACCAGATACATTGTACATATCCAGACCAGATACATTGTACTTATCCAGACCGGATACATTTTACGTATCCGCTTCCCGTCCAGATACATTGTACATATCCAGACCGGATACATTGTACATATCCAGACCGGATACATTTTACGTATCCGCTTCCCGTCCAGATACATTGTACGTATCCGCTTCCCATCCAGGCCTGTTCTGGCACTTTATGTAACAATCAGTATTTTTTTGCTCCCGTCCAGATACATTGTACGTATCCGCTTCCCATCCAGGCCTGTTCTGGCACTTTATGTAACAATCAGTATTTTTTTGCTAGAAAATTACTTGGAACCCCCAAACATTATTTATATAGTACATACAGGAGGTATCAAACTGGTGGCCCTTCCAGCTTTTGTGAAACTACAATTCACATGAGGAATTGCAAGGCTGACATGTACAAGCATGACTCCCACAGGCGGGGGCATGATGGGACTTGTAGTTTCCCTACAGCTGGAGGACCTCCAGTTTGAGAGCCCTGATCTAGAGAATAAATTGGTGGGTTTTGCAATTTTTTTTTTTTTTTTTTTTTTTTTTTAATATCACACGGTATTTGCGCAGCGGTTTTTCAAATACAATTTTTTTGGAGAAAAACACACTTTTTTTGAATTTCAATGCAAAAAAAAAACACAATACATAACCCATTTATTTTGTTAAATATAAAAGGTTACATCGAGTAAATGGATACCAAACATGTCACACTTTAAAATTGCGCACGCCCGTTCAGTGGTGACAAATGATGTACATTTTACTATCCATAGGCGACGCTTTAAAAGCCTTTACAGGTCACCACTTTAGATTTACACAGGAGGCCTGGTGCTAGAATTACTGCCTATGATCTGACGTACGTGGTGATACCTCACATGTGTGGAACGATCAATGTTTGCCACAATCAGCGATTTATTTATTTATTTTTTTTTGCGAGACTGCGACATTGTGGTGGACAAATCTGCCACTAAGTGACACTTTTTGGGGACCAGTGACTCCAATACAGTGATCAGTGCTAAAAAAAAAAAAGGTCTATAAGACCCCAAATCCCCCCTTTGCCCTTTTTAAAATTATTCAAAACACCAAGATTGATTTTTTTTTTTTTTTAAAAGGCGCGATCAAAGCTGATCTCAGCTTTTTTGGCTGCCTTTCGGCCAGTGGACATGCTGGCTAGTGGCTCAGGTCTCCCGGTGGGACGGGAGAGCCTGAGTAAGATGCAGCAGGTGGTGGGAGGGAACGTCTCCTTCCGATGCGGCAAAAAACGAAAAGTCTACAAGCTGCTCCCTAACATGGAACACCTCCATCCCTATACTATATACAGAAACAGACTATCGCCCGTGGGACTTTGAGTAAGGTGTCCATGATGATCACAAGGTCAACAAGATGTGTAAGAAAGATAACAAATTTTATTTGTATATACATCATCCAATGTACAAGATCATAAATAACAGTTTCATAAGAGCAGCGACATGGCATAATAGTCCTCTAAGCATAGCCATAATGATAAAATATCACAAAGTATTTGTAGTACAGATATACATAATACATCTCCCGATGCGGCAGGTGGTGGGAGGGGAACGTCTCCTCCCGCTGCTTGTAAAAGCAATCCAGCAGCTACTTAGGCGCTAGGATTGCTTTTACAAGAGACGGTACCTGTTGCTAGGATCATCCCGGTATAACCACTGAAAGTCCAGCAACCTCCCACTAGGTCGCTGGTCGGGAAGTGGATGTAGAGCCATTGATCTGATTTGCATGCAGCAGTTTCCAGCTCTCTCATCCAGTGCAGGTAACACTGTGAACTACTTCTGGATGTATATTTTTTTCTTGGTTATGTTCCAGGGGATCCTCTGCGGGAATTGGGCAGTGAATGCGGCATTGAGTTTGATGAGGAGAAAACGGCGGTCATTGATCACCACAACTATGACGTCTCTGACCCTGGACAGGTAAGTACCGAGAACACTGATCCGCCCATTGTATAGGTGATTCTTCTGCCCCAGCATGGAGTGACGATCACCCGTCTTTATTATTCCTCAGCACACTCTGGTTGTAGCGGATTCTCAGAACCTCCTGAAAGCTCCGACCATTGTGGGGAAGTCCACGCTGAACCCCATTCTCTTCAGAGGAGTCGGGTGAGTGTGCAGAGCTTCCGATCTCCGTTCTGTGCTCCGCGCCTCATACAGACGTTCTAATACGGGTCTTCTTGTATTACACAGGATGGTGGCCGATCCAGACAACCCCCTGGTACTCGACATCCTGACCGGATCCTCCACCTCCTACTCGTTTTTTCCAGATAAACCCATTACACAGGTATGTCCCGCCTGTCATTCATACATATACTCCTCCCATATTGTGAGCTTGAGAGAAGACATTGAGAAACCGTCCCACTCGCCTCACCTGGGATCCAGCGTGGGGTCTTTTTCTCAATACTTCCAACCTCATTCAGTCTGGAGACCGCTTTCCTAATGGCACCACCACCAAATTTGTGAAGTGATACGCACCTTAGCGTTTGAGCAATGAGTCCGCTGTGCTGCAGCCGAGGCCTGTCCCCTTTTTAAAGGCTCTATCGGTGTGTGTGTGTGTTTTTTTTTTTTTGTTTTTTTTTTGTTTTTTTTGGTGCTTGTTTAATAGATTTCCCTTCACTTCCTGTCCCAGAGACACAACACTCAGACCAAATCTTCTTAAAGTGATGGGAAATCCCCTCCTTAGAACACCTCCTTTCCTGTTCTGGTCACAGTTGTACATGCTTTAGATTTAGACTTGTAAGAAGCCAGAATGTGTGTGGGTGGAGTTCATGAATAGATGAGGAATGTGTGTGAGTGGAGTTCATGAATGGATGAGGAATGTATGTGAGTGGAGTTCATGAATGGATGAGGAATGTGTGTGGGTGGAGTTCATGAATGGATGAGGAATGTGTGTGGGTTGAGCTCATGAATGGATGAGGAATGTGTGTGAGTGGAGTTCATGAATGGATGAGGAATGTGTTTGGGTGGAGCTCATGAATGGATGAGGAATGTGGGTGGAGCTCTCTGTAGTGCTGGTGTTGCCAGTTCTCACCTCCTCTCCTCTTGTTCAGTACCCTCACGCGGTTGGGAAGAACACCCTCCTGATTGCCGGGCTCCAGGCCAGGAACAACGCCCGTGTCGTCTTTAGCGGCTCTCTGGACTTCTTCAGCGATGCGTTCTTCAACTCTGCCGTTCAGAAGGCCGCCCCGGGATCTACCAGGTATGTGTTTGTGTCAGGAGCTGACCTGCAGAAGCCATATTTGTTTCCGTATATTGTATTCGCTGGCTGGAGGCCGACTTCTCTCCTCATCCTCCATCCAGGTATGCCAAGACCGGGAACTACGAGCTGGCCGTGGCCCTCTCTCGCTGGGTGTTCAAGGAGGAGGGAGTGCTGAGAGTCGGGGCCGTGTCCCATCACCGGGTCGGAGAGAAAGAGCCTCCCACTGCGTACACCATCACCGACCTCGTGGTAAGAACTCCGACTGAGCATGTGGATGTTGGTGCAAATAAAAAAGTTTTGCGAGGAGAACTTAATTGCAATGTTGGTGATCGCTGCAGATCCTTCTCCATCTGAAGTCCTTTCCTCCCCCTCTTCTTCATCGCCTGACGTCCTTTCCTCCCCCTCTTCTTCATCGCCTGACGTCCTTTCCTCCCCCTCTTCTTCATCGCCTGACGTCCTTTCCTCCCCCTCTTCTTCATCGCCTGACGTCCTTTCCTCCCCCTCTTCTTCATCGCCTGACGTCCTTTCCTCCCCCTCTTCTTCATCGCCTGACGTCCTTTCCTCCCCCTCTTCTTCATCGCCTGACGTCCTTTCCTCCCCCTCTTCTTCATCGCCTGACGTCCTTTCCTCCCCCTCTTCTTCATCGCCTGACGTCCTTTCCTCCCCCTCTTCTTCATCGCCTGACGTCCTTTCCTCCCCCTCTTCTTCATCGCCTGACGTCCTTTCCTCCCCCTCTTCTTCATCGCCTGACGTCCTTTCCTCCCCCTCTTCTTCATCGCCTGACGTCCTTTCCTCCCCCTCTTCTTCATCGCCTGACGTCCTTTCCTCCCCCTCTTCTTCATCGCCTGACGTCCTTTCCTCCCCTCTCCTTCATCGCCTGACGTCCTTTCCTCCCCCTCTCCTTCATCGCCTGACGTCCTTTCCTACCCCTCTCCTTCATCGCCTGACGTCCTTTCCTACCCCTCTCCTTCATCGCCTGACGTCCTTTCCTACCCCTCTCCTTCATCGCCTGACGTCCTTTCCTACCCCTCTCCTTCATCGCCTGACGTCCTTTCCTACCCCTCTCCTTCATCGCCTGACGTCCTTTCCTACCCCTCTCCTTCATCGCCTGACGTCCTTTCCTACCCCTCTCCTTCATCGCCTGACGTCCTTTCCTACCCCTCTCCTTCATCGCCTGACGTCCTTTCCTACCCCTCTCCTTCATCGCCTGACGTCCTTTCCTACCCCTCTCCTTCATCGCCTGACGTCCTTTCCTACCCCTCTCCTTCATCGCCTGACGTCCTTTCCTACCCCTCTCCTTCATCGCCTGACGTCCTTTCCTACCCCTCTCCTTCATCGCCTGACGTCCTTTCCTACCCCTCTCCTTCATCGCCTGACGTCCTTTCCTACCCCTCTCCTTCATCGCCTGACGTCCTTTCCTACCCCTCTCCTTCATCGCCTGACGTCCTTTCCTACCCCTCTCCTTCATCGCCTGACGTCCTTTCCTACCCCTCTCCTTCATCGCCTGACGTCCTTTCCTACCCCTCTCCTTCATCGCCTGACGTCCTTTCCTACCCCTCTCCTTCATCGCCTGACGTCCTTTCCTACCCCTCTCCTTCATCGCCTGACGTCCTTTCCTACCCCTCTCCTTCATCGCCTGACGTCCTTTCCTACCCCTCTCCTTCATCGCCTGACGTCCTTTCCTACCCCTCTCCTTCATCGCCTGACGTCCTTTCCTACCCCTCTCCTTCATCGCCTGACGTCCTTTCCTACCCCTCTCCTTCATCGCCTGACGTCCTTTCCTACCCCTCTCCTTCATCGCCTGACGTCCTTTCCTACCCCTCTCCTTCATCGCCTGACGTCCTTTCCTACCCCTCTCCTTCATCGCCTGACGTCCTTTCCTACCCCTCTCCTTCATCGCCTGACGTCCTTTCCTACCCCTCTTCTTTCTTCTTCTCCTTCATCGCCTGACGTCCTTTCCTACCCCTCTCCTTCATCGCCTGACGTCCTTTCCTACCCCTCTTCTTTCTTCTTCTCCCTCATCACCTGACGTCCTTTCCTACCCCTCTCCTTCATCACCTGACGTCCTTTCCTACCCCTCTCCCTCATCACCTGACGTCCTTTTCCCCAGCTCTTCTCTCTCTCCCTCATCACCTGATGTCCTCTTCTCCTCCTGTAGGAATACAGCATCGTGATTGAAAAGCTCTCCGAAGGCCAATGGGTTCCCTTCGATGGAGACGACATCCAGTTGGAGTTTGTCCGCATTGACCCTTTTGTGCGAACCTTCCTCAAGAAGAATGGTGAGCCCCCTCCCATGTACAGACCCCGTCCCACCAGACAAATCTGCCCATTCAGGGGAGGGGTTAGCTATGAAAGGGGAAGTGTGATTGGTGGCTGCATGATACTCATCATGTGACTTGTCCTTTGTCTCCTATAGGTGGAAAATACAGCGTCCAGTTCAAACTTCCTGACGTCTACGGCGTGTTCCAGTTCAAAGTGGATTACAACCGGCTGGGATATACTCACCTCTACTCCACCACACAGGTACGCCTGAGAACTACCACTGCTTCTCCACCTGGGGGGGGTCATCAGAACTGACGCGTTTCTGCTCATAGCAGCCAGATTTTTGTCCTTCTACCCCAGGGGTAGGCAACCTTTCAGAGGTTGAGGTCTACCTGCACAACATGGAGGTGTGCATCCTTGTCGCCTTTTTTAAAATAAATGCCCCCAAAAAACAGTGTCCCAGTAGTGTCTTCTGCCCCACTTCAAATACCCCCCTCTGCCCCCCATAGCAGTGTCTCTCCCCCATAGTTGTACCCTCTGCCTCCCTCATAGCTGTTTCCTCTAGAGAAGCACAAAAACCCAGCGATGAGTATATAATGTCCGTAATAAAAAAAAACTGTTTTATGTAAAATATTTTATTAGCATGTTGGGGGGGGGGGGTAAAGGGGGTTAAAGTTCAACTTTAAACCTGTCAGTGCCCCGGAGGCCCCCATTCCTGCCACTTTGTAATATGCAAAATGTGGACCCCCTGCCTGCTCTCACATGCTCCTGTTGGCCAGTAAAGCTGCCCGTCATAGAGAAGGGCCAATAGGAACAGGTGGGTTGAGGTGTACAGGCTCTTTGCATGTCCCAGGATTGGAGAGGTGTGTGTGCAGGCTCAGATATGGTGGTGCTGTAGCCAATCACAGCTGGCAGTCTCTCTCTGCAGTGTCACTGAGTCTCTGTTTTCTCCTCTTGCAGGTGTCTGTGCGCCCCCTGGAGCACACCCAGTATGAACGATTCATCCCCTCCGCCTTCCCGTACTACGCCAGCGCCTTCTCCATGATGTTCGGCCTCTTCATCTTCAGCCTCGTCTTCCTACACATGAAGGAGAAGGAAAAATCCGACTGAGGAGCCATCATTATCGTACCACTCAGAGCAGGGGCCGGCCTGTCCATGGGAGCAGGGGCCGGGGGACTCTCATTGGTTCATATTCCAAACTGAAGACACTGTAATTTCCAAGAGGGGGTGGACAGGAAGGGGGGGGGGGGGGGGACATATCAATGCAGTAAGCGGTGATCCGGTCTCATCCTGTCCAGGGCGTCATTTGGTTTTGTATTTTTGGTTGCGTTTTTTGTTTTTCCCCCACATTTTTGGTTATTTGGGACTTTTACTTGATTGATTATTGGGACTTAATAATTCATTTGGTCATTTTTCAGAAAAAAATAAAGTGTTCTCCCCCCCCCCCCATAGTCTATGTTCATTATTGAATATTGTACAAGTGACCAGTCAGACATGAAGAGGAACTCCTGACAAAACCTTTTATATTTTGGATGCGGTGTGGAGTGATTAGCGTCTGTCAGGGGTTTATTGCGGTCTTTGTCCCCCCTGGGGAGATTCGCCCCCTTTATTGGACCTCTATTGGTCCTGGTGACTGGACTGTTTACTACACATGCTGGTTCTTTGTGGATGGTCTCCCATGGCCCAGCACAGAGAAGGAAGGGCTGAATCCAGCCATGACAACGAGGAGGTATCTGGAAGGCAACGGTGTGGAAGGGAAAGGTCTGGGGAGGAGGTGTCTGGAAGGGAAAGGTCTGGATGAGGGGGTATCTGGAAGGGAAAGGTCTGGATGAGGGGGTATCTGGAAGGGAAAGGTCTGGATGAGGGGGTATCTGGAAGGGAAAGGTCTGGATGAGGGGGTATCTGGAAGGGAAAGGTCTGGATGAGGGGGTATCTGGAAGGGAAAGGTCTGGATGAGGGGGTATCTGGAAGGGAAAGGTCTGGATGAGGGGGTATCTGGAAGGGAAAGGTCTGATGAGGGGGTATCTGGAAGGGAAAGGTCTGGATGAGGAGGTATCTGGAAGGGAAAGGTCTGGATGAGGAGGTATCTGGAAGGTAAAGGTCTGATTAGGAGGTATCTGGAAGGGAAAGGTCTGAGGAGGAGGTATCTGGAAGAAAAAGGTCTGGATGAGCAGGTATCTGGAAGAAAGAGGTCTGAGGAGGAGGTATCTGGAAGGGAAAGGTCTGGATGAGGAGGTATCTGGAAGGGAAAGGTCTGGATGAGGAGGTATCTGGAAGGGAAAGGTCTGGATGAGGAGGTATCTGGAAGGGAAAGGTCTGATGAGGGGGTATCTGGAAGGGAAAGGTCTGATGAGGAGGTATCTGGAAGGGAAAGGTCTGAGGAGGAGGTATCTTGAAGGGAAAGGTCTGATGAGGTATCTGGAAGGGAAAGGTCTGATGAGGAGGTATCTGGAAGGGAAAGGTCTGGATGAGGAGGTGTCTGGATGAGGAGGTATCTGGAAGGGAAAGGTGTGGGGAGGAGGTATCTGGAAGGGAAAGGTCTGATGAGGGGGTATCTGGAAGGGAAAGGTCTGAGGAGGAGGTATCTGGAAGGGAAAGGTCTGATGAGGAGGTATCTGGAAGGGAAAGGTCTGAGGAGGGGGTATCTGGAAGGGAAAGGTCTGAGGAGGAGGTATCTGGAAGGGAAAGGTCTGAGGAGGAGGTATCTGGAAGGGAAAGGTCTGATGAGGAGGTATCTGGAAGGGAAAGGTCTGATGAGGAGGTATCTGGAAGGGAAAGGTCTGGATGAGGAGGTATCTGGAAGGGAAAGGTGTGATGAGGAGGTATCTGGAAGGGAAAGGTCTGATGAGGAGGTATCTGGAAGGGAAAGGTCTGGATGAGGAGGTATCTGGAAGGGAAAGGTCTGGATGAATAGGTATCTGGAAGGGAAAGGTCTGGGGAGGAGGTATCTGGAAGGGAAAGGTCTGATGAGGAGGTATCTGGAAGGGAAAGGTCTGATGAGATGGTATCTGGAAGGGAAAGGTCTGGATGAGGAGGTATCTGGAAGGGAAAGGTCTGAGGAGGAGGTATCTGGAAGGGAAAGGTCTGGATGAGGAGGTATCTGGAAGGGAAAGGTCTGATGAGATGGTATCTGGAAGGGAAAGGTCTGGATGAGGAGGTATCTGGAAGGGAAAGGTCTGAGGAGGAGGTATCTGGAAGGGAAAGGTCTGGATGAGGAGGTATCTGGAAGGGAAAGGTCTGGATGAGGAGGTATCTGGATGGGAAAGGTCTGGATGAGGAGGTATCTGGAAGGGAAAGGTGTGGGGAGGAGGTATCTGGAAGGGAAAGGTCTGGATGAGGGGGTATCTGGAAGGCAAAGGTCTGGATGAGGAGGTATCTGGAAGGGAAAGGTCTGAGGAGGAGGTATCTGGAAGGGAAAGGTCTGATGAGGAGGTATCTGGAAGGGAAAGGTCTGGATGAGGAGGTATCTGGATGGGAAAGGTCTGGATGAGGAGGTATCTGGAAGGGAAAGGTGTGGGGAGGAGGTATCTGGATGGGAAAGGTCTGGATGAGGAGGTATCTGGATGGGAAAGGTCTGGATGAGGAGGTATCTGGAAGGGAAAGGTGTGGGGAGGAGGTATCTGGAAGGGAAAGGTCTGGATGAGGGGGTATCTGGAAGGGAAAGGTCTGAGGAGGAGGTATCTGGAAGGGAAAGGCATGATGAGGAGGTATCTGGAAGGGAAAGGTCTGGATGAGGAGGTATCTGGATGGGAAAGGTCTGAGGAGGAGGTATCTGGAAGGGAAAGGTCTGATGAGGAGGTATCTGGAAGGGAAAGGTCTGGATGAGGAGGTATCTGGATGGGAAAGGTCTGATGAGGAGGTATCTGGAAGGGAAAGGTCTGGATGAGGAGGTATCTGGAAGGGAAAGGTCTGATGAGGAGGTATCTGGAAGGGAAAGGTCTGGATGAGGAGGTATCTGGATGGGAAAGGTCTGATGAGGAGGTATCTGGAAGGGAAAGGTCTGGATGAGGAGGTATCTGGATGGGAAAGGTCTGAGGAGGAGGTATCTGGAAGGGAAAGGTCTGATGAGGAGGTATCTGGAAGGGAAAGGTCTGGATGAGGAGGTATCTGGATGGGAAAGGTCTGATGAGGAGGTATCTGGAAGGGAAAGGTCTGGATGAGGAGGTATCTGGAAGGGAAAGGTCTGATGAGGAGGTATCTGGAAGGGAAAGGTCTGGATGAGGAGGTATCTGGATGGGAAAGGTCTGATGAGGAGGTATCTGGAAGGGAAAGGTCTGATGAGGAGGTATCTGGAAGGGAAAGGTCTGGATGAGGAGGTATCTGGAAGGTAAAGGTCTGAGAAGGAGGTATCTGGAAGGGAAAGGTCTGGATGAGGGGGTATCTGGAAGGGAAAGGTCTGATGAGGAGGTATCTGGAAGGGAAAGGTCTGATGAGGAGGTATCTGGAAGGGAAAGGTCTGGATGAGGGGGTATCTGGAAGGGAAAGGTCTGATGAGGAGGTATCTGGAAGGGAAAGGTCTGATGAGGAGGTATCTGGAAGGGAAAGGTCTGATGAGGAGGTATCTGGAAGGGAAAGGTCTGATGAGGAGGTATCTGGAAGGGAAAGGTCTGATGAGGAGGTATCTGGAAGGGAAAGGTCTGATGAGGAGGTATCTGGAAGGGAAAGGTCTGAGGAGGAGGTATCTGGAAGGGAAAGGTCTGATGAGGAGGTATCTGGAAGGGAAAGGTCTGGATGAGGAGGTATCTGGAAGGGAAAGGTCTGGATGAGGGGGTATCTGGAAGGGAAAGGTCTGGATGAGGGGGTATCTGGAAGGCAAAGGTCTGGATGAGGAGGTATCTGGAAGGGAAAGGTCTGAGGAGGAGGTATCTGGAAGGGAAAGGTCTGATGAGGAGGTATCTGGAAGGGAAAGGTCTGGATGAGGAGGTATCTGGATGGGAAAGGTCTGGATGAGGAGGTATCTGGAAGGGAAAGGTGTGGGGAGGAGGTATCTGGATGGGAAAGGTCTGGATGAGGAGGTATCTGGATGGGAAAGGTCTGGATGAGGAGGTATCTGGAAGGGAAAGGTGTGGGGAGGAGGTATCTGGAAGGGAAAGGTCTGGATGAGGGGGTATCTGGAAGGGAAAGGTCTGAGGAGGAGGTATCTGGAAGGGAAAGGCATGATGAGGAGGTATCTGGAAGGGAAAGGTCTGGATGAGGAGGTATCTGGATGGGAAAGGTCTGAGGAGGAGGTATCTGGAAGGGAAAGGTCTGATGAGGAGGTATCTGGAAGGGAAAGGTCTGGATGAGGAGGTATCTGGATGGGAAAGGTCTGATGAGGAGGTATCTGGAAGGGAAAGGTCTGGATGAGGAGGTATCTGGAAGGGAAAGGTCTGATGAGGAGGTATCTGGAAGGGAAAGGTCTGGATGAGGAGGTATCTGGATGGGAAAGGTCTGATGAGGAGGTATCTGGAAGGGAAAGGTCTGGATGAGGAGGTATCTGGATGGGAAAGGTCTGAGGAGGAGGTATCTGGAAGGGAAAGGTCTGATGAGGAGGTATCTGGAAGGGAAAGGTCTGGATGAGGAGGTATCTGGATGGGAAAGGTCTGATGAGGAGGTATCTGGAAGGGAAAGGTCTGGATGAGGAGGTATCTGGAAGGGAAAGGTCTGATGAGGAGGTATCTGGAAGGGAAAGGTCTGGATGAGGAGGTATCTGGATGGGAAAGGTCTGATGAGGAGGTATCTGGAAGGGAAAGGTCTGATGAGGAGGTATCTGGAAGGGAAAGGTCTGGATGAGGAGGTATCTGGAAGGTAAAGGTCTGAGAAGGAGGTATCTGGAAGGGAAAGGTCTGGATGAGGGGGTATCTGGAAGGGAAAGGTCTGATGAGGAGGTATCTGGAAGGGAAAGGTCTGGATGAGGGGGTATCTGGAAGGGAAAGGTCTGATGAGGAGGTATCTGGAAGGGAAAGGTCTGATGAGGAGGTATCTGGAAGGGAAAGGTCTGATGAGGAGGTATCTGGAAGGGAAAGGTCTGATGAGGAGGTATCTGGAAGGGAAAGGTCTGAGGGGTGTTCAGAAGGGTGGGGGAGGTGGGGTTCTAGGTGTGAACACACTGGCCCCCCTTTTGTTGGTATTTGGGGGTCTCCTGTCCTCTCTGTCCCCTCCTTCATGTGTCTGTCTCTGCTGACCACACCTCTCACTGACGTCACATGATCACACCTCTCAGTGACGTCACATGATCACACCTCTCACTGAGGTCACATGATCACACATTTCGGGTCACATGACCAAAAGGCCCGACCAGCGCGTTCAATAAGGGGAGGAGTTTATTAGGGGAGGAGGATTCTGGGAGTTCCCGACGTGACGCGCTGGGTGTGTAGGGAGCGATGGGCGGGGCTGTAGCAGGACACGTGACCCGGGGAAGCGGCGCATGCGCAGTGAGCGGCCGGTGTGTGTGAGAGGAGAGACGGGCCGGAGCCGCCATGTTGATCACCGTGTACTGTGTCCGCCGGGACCTGAGCGAAGTGACCTTCTCCCTGGAGGTGGATCCGGACTTCGAGCTGGAGAACTTCCGGGCTCTGTGCGAGCTGGAGAGCGGGATCCCCTCCGACCAGGCCCTGGTGAGGAGTCCGGGGGGGAGGGGAGAGGAGTCTGAGGAGGGGAGAGGAGTCTGAGGAGGGGAGAGGAGTCTGAGGATATCCCTGAGGGGGGGAGAGGAGTCTGAGGAGATCCCTGAGGGGGGGAGAGGAGTCTGAGGAGGGGAGAGGAGTCTGAGGAGATCCCTGAGGGGGGGAGAGGAGTCTGAGGAGGGGAGAGGAGTCTGAGGAGATCCCTGAGGGGGGGAGAGGAGTCTGAGGAGATCCCTGAGGGGGGGAGAGGAGTCTGAGGAGATCCCTGAGGGGGGGAGAGGAGTCTGAGGAGGGGAGAGGAGTCTGAGGAGATCCCTGAGGGGGGGAGAGGAGTCTGAGGAGATCCCTGAGGGGGGGAGAGGAGTCTGAGGAGGGGAGAGGAGTCTGAGGAGATCCCTGAGGGGGGGAGAGGAGTCTGAGGAGGGAGAGGAGTCTGAGGAGATCCCTGAGGGGGGAGAGGAGTCTGAGGAGATCCCTGAGGGGGGGAGAGGAGTCTGAGGAGATCCCTGAGGGGGGGAGAGGAGTCTGAGGAGATCCCTGAGGGGGGGAGAGGAGTCTGAGGAGGGGAGAGGAGTCTGAGGAGATCCCTGAGGGGGGAGAGGAGTCTGAGGAGGGGAGAGGAGTCTGAGGAGATCCCTGAGGGGGGGAGAGGAGTCTGAGGAGGGGAGAGGAGTCTGAGGAGATCCCTGAGGGGGGGAGAGGAGTCTGAGGAGATCCCTGAGGGGGGGAGAGGAGTCTGAGGGGGGAGAGGAGTCTGAGGAGGGGAGAGGAGTCTGAGGATATCCCTGAGGGGGGGAGAGGAGTCTGAGGAGATCCCTGAGGGGGGGAGAGGAGTCTGAGGAGGGGAGAGGAGTCTGAGGAGATCCCTGAGGGGGGGAGAGGAGTCTGAGGAGGGGAGAGGAGTCTGAGGAGATCCCTGAGGGGGGGAGAGGAGTCTGAGGAGATCCCTGAGGGGGGGAGAGGAGTCTGAGGAGGGGAGAGGAGTCTGAGGAGATCCCTGAGGGGGGGAGAGGAGTCTGAGGAGGGGAGAGGAGTCTGAGGAGATCCCTGAGGGGGGGAGAGGAGTCTGAGGAGGGGAGAGGAGTCTGAGGAGATCCCTGAGGGGGGGAGAGGAGTCTGAGGAGATCCCTGAGGGGGGAGAGGAGTCTGAGGGGGGAGAGGAGTCTGAGGAGGGGAGAGGAGTCTGAGGGGGGGAGAGGAGTCTGAGGGGGGGAGAGGAGTCTGAGGAGATCCCTGAGGGGGGGAGAGGAGTCTGAGGGGGGGAGAGGAGTCTGAGGATATCACTGAGGGGGGGAGAGGAGTCTGAGGAGGGAAGAGGAGTCTGAGGAGATCCCTGAGGGGGGGAGAGGAGTCTGAGGAGGGGAGAGGAGTCTGAGGAGATCCCTGAGGGGGGGAGAGGAGTCTGAGGAGATCCCTGAGGGGGGGAGAGGAGTCTGAGGAGATCCCTGAGGGGGGGAGAGGAGTCTGAGGAGGGGAGAGGAGTCTGAGGAGATCCCTGAGGGGGGGAGAGGAGTCTGAGGAGATCCCTGAGGGGGGGAGAGGAGTCTGAGGAGGGGAGAGGAGTCTGAGGAGATCCCTGAGGGGGGGAGAGGAGTCTGAGGAGGGGAGAGGAGTCTGAGGAGATCCCTGAGGGGGGAGAGGAGTCTGAGGAGATCCCTGAGGGGGGGAGAGGGAGTCTGAGGAGATCCCTGAGGGGGGGAGAGGAGTCTGAGGAGATCCCTGAGGGGGGAGAGGAGTCTGAGGAGGGGAGAGGAGTCTGAGGAGATCCCTGAGGGGGGGAGAGGAGTCTGAGGAGGGGAGAGGAGTCTGAGGAGATCCCTGAGGGGGGAGAGGAGTCTGAGGAGGGGAGAGGAGTCTGAGGAGATCCCTGAGGGGGGGAGAGGAGTCTGAGGAGATCCCTGAGGGGGGGAGAGGAGTCTGAGGGGGGAGAGGAGTCTGAGGAGGGGAGAGGAGTCTGAGGATATCCCTGAGGGGGGGAGAGGAGTCTGAGGAGATCCCTGAGGGGGGAGAGGAGTCTGAGGAGGGGAGAGGAGTCTGAGGAGATCCCTGAGGGGGGGGAGAGGAGTCTGAGGAGGGGAGAGGAGTCTGAGGAGATCCCTGAGGGGGGAGAGGAGTCTGAGGAGATCCCTGAGGGGGGAGAGGAGTCTGAGGAGGGGAGAGGAGTCTGAGGAGATCCCTGAGGGGGGGAGAGGAGTCTGAGGAGGGGAGAGGAGTCTGAGGAGATCCCTGAGGGGGGGAGAGGAGTCTGAGGAGGGGAGAGGAGTCTGAGGAGATCCCTGAGGGGGGGAGGAGAGTCTGAGGAGATCCTGAGGGGGGGAGAGGAGTCTGAGGGGGGGAGAGGAGTCTGAGGAGGGGAGAGGAGTCTGAGGGGGGGAGAGGAGTCTGAGGGGGGGAGAGGAGTCTGAGGAGATCCCTGAGGGGGGGAGAGGAGTCTGAGGGGGGAGAGGAGTCTGAGGATATCACTGAGGGGGGGAGAGGAGTCTGAGGAGGGAAGAGGAGTCTGAGGAGATCCCTGAGGGGGGGAGAGGAGTCTGAGGAGGGGAGAGGAGTCTGAGGGGGGGAGAGGAGTCTGAGGGGGGGAGAGGAGTCTGAGGAGGGGAGAGGAGTCTGAGGAGGGGAGAGGAGTCTGAGGAGGGGAGAGGAGTCTGAGGAGGGGAGAGGAGTCTGAGGAGGGAGAGGAGTCTGAGGAGGGGAGAGGAGTCTGAGGAGGGGAGAGGAGTCTGAGGATATCACTGAGGAGGGGAGAGGAGTCTGAGGATATCACTGAGGGGGGGGGAGAGGAGTCTGAGGATATCACTGAGGGGGGGGAGAGGAGTCTGAGGATATCACTGAGGAGGGGAGAGGAGTCTGAGGATATCACTGAGGAGGGGAGAGGAGTCTGAGGATATCACTGAGGAGGGGAGAGGAGTCTGAGGAGATCACTGAGGGGGGAGAGGAGTCTGAGGAGATCACTGAGGGGGGGAGAGGAGTCTGAGGATCACTGAGGGGGGGGAGGGGAGAGGAGTCTGAGGAGATCCCTGAGGGGGGGAGGGGAGAGGAGTCTGAGGAGATCCCTGAGGGGGGGGGGGGGAGTCTGAGGATATCACTGAGGAGGGGAGAGGAGTCTGAGGATATCACTGAGGGGGGGAGAGGAGTCTGAGGATATCACTGAGGAGGGGAGAGGAGTCTCAGGATATCACTGAGGGGGGGGAGGGGAGAGGAGTCTGAGGATATCACTGAGGAGGGGAGAGGAGTCTGAGGATATCACTGAGGGGGGGAGAGGAGTCTGAGGATATCACTGAGGGGGGGGAGAGGAGTCTGAGGATATCACTGAGGGAGGGGAGAGGAGTCTGAGGAGATCCCTGAGGGGGGAAGAGGAGTCTGAGGATATCACTGAGGAGGGGAGAGGAGTCTGAGGATATCACTGAGGGGGGGAGAGGAGTCTGAGGATATCACTGAGGAGGGGAGAGGAGTCTGAGGATATCACTGAGGGGGGAGAGGAGAGGAGGAGAGAGGAGTCTGAGGAGGGGAGAGGAGTCTGAGGAGGGGAGAGGAGTCTGAGGAGGGGAGAGGAGTCTGAGGAGGGGAGAGGAGTCTCAGGATATCACTGAGGGGGGGGGAGGGGAGAGGAGTCTGAGGATATCACTGAGGGGGGGGAGGGGAGAGGAGTCTGAGGATATCACTGAGGGGGGGGAGGGGAGAGGAGTCTGAGGATATCACTGAGGGGGGGGAGGGGAGAGGAGTCTGAGGAGGGGAGAGGAGTCTCAGGATATCACTGAGGGGGGGGAGGGGAGAGGAGTCTGAGGATATCACTGAGGAGGAGGAGGGGGGGGGGAGAGGAGTCTGAGGAGATCCCTGAGGAGGAGGAGGAGGGGGGGGGGGGGAGAGGAGTCTGAGGAGATCCCTGAGGGGGGGGAGGAGAGGAGTCTGAGGATATCACTGAGGAGGAGGGGGGGGGGGAGAGGAGTCTGAGGAGATCCCTGAGGAGGGGGGGGGGGGGAGAGGAGTCTGAGGAGATCCCTGAGGGGGGGGAGGAGAGGAGTCTGAGGATATCACTGAGGAGGAGGGGGGGGGGGGAGAGGAGTCTGAGGAGATCCCTGAGGAGGAGGAGGAGGGGGGGGGGGGAGAGGAGTCTGAGGAGATCCCTGAGGGGGGGGAGGAGAGGAGTCTGAGGATATCACTGAGGAGGAGGAGGGGGGGGGGGAGAGGAGTCTGAGGATATCCCTGAGGAGGAGGAGGGGGGGGGGAAGGGGGGGCTGAGGAGGGGAGAGGAGTCTGAGGAGATCCCTGAGGAGGAGGAGGGGGGGGGAGAGGAGTCTGAGGAGATCCCTGAGGAGGGGAGAGGAGTCTGAGGAGGGGAGAGGAGTCTGAGGAGGGGAGAGGAGTCTGAGGAGGGGAGAGGAGTCTGAGGAAATCCCTGAGGGGGGGGGGGGGGAGGAGTCTGAGGATATCCCGGGGGGGGGGAGGAGAGTGAGGAGATCCCTGTGGCGGGCGGTCTCGGTGGGAGGGGGGTCTGGGTGGGGGGTGTCCGGCAGCCGGGGGAGGGGGGTCTCGGTGGGGGGGGAGTCTGGCGGCCGGGGGGGTCTGGGTGGGGGGGTGTCCGGCAGCCGGGGGAGGGGGGGGGTTAAATCGGGAGTCCGGCGACCAATCCTTTTTTTAGGTCATTGAGACACTTATCTAACCCCAGAATAATACTCTCAGTTTGGGTGTAATATTTCTGTCTGTTTTCGTACTGAATGTTGCCCGTCTGGTTGTTGGATGGTATGTTGTGTTGTGTTGTATTGTTTTTCTTTTATGCAAAATTAATAAAAAGAATAAAAAAAAAAAAAAAGAATAACTTAAAAAATGTGATGCTGGCGGTTTCCATCTTGGTTGTGGGCATGTGAAGCCCACAAGTATTGATTTCCTGGATGCGGTGAATGCTGTTCACACACATGATCATTGTTCCCGCACTGAATCATGGGAAGCCGGACACTGAGCTCCCAGGAGGCAATGGGGCGCCGGGGAAAGGCAATAAACACGCCCATGGGAGGAGAGACAGGAAGTGCCACAATAAAGTACAATATAAAAGGGAATTACAGCGATAAAAATGTTTTCATGCAGCATTTGAACATCTATGTAACTGAGGGGGGTAAGATTAAAGTAAAAATTTGAGTGGAAGCCCGCTATAACCCACGTACTGGGTATATATATATATATATATATATATTAGAAGAGATTCCGCCGACGTTTATTTATCATCCTCATTCAGAGGAGACTTTCATTCCGTCCTCAGAGTAGTGACTGGCGCTGTCATTACAGCAATCAGGTGTCAGGCCCCTCCCACACGGCTGCTAATTGTGTGGGCGTGGCTTAACATTGTAATCCTGCAACAGGAAGTGATGTCACTGACGGGATCTTTTCAGCGGATTTACAAAAATAATTTGTTCAGGAAGATTGTGTTGAGTTTCATACACTTTATTGTGTTCCCAGCGTCAGACGCTGTGATTTGTTGTGTCAGATGTCCCGCCCCCCATAATCTTCCAGACGTATACCGTATCCTCATCAGATGATTTATCATCCCCTCCCCCTTCTCTCCCCTACAGATCCTCTATGCAGAGAGACCCCTGACGGACAATCAGCGCTCGCTCTCCTCCTACGGCCTGAAAGACGGAGATGTGGTGATCTTGAGGCAGAAGGAAGCGTCGGAGGCGCGGCCTGTGGCCCCGGTACCAGGTATGAGGATGTATTCCCCGGAGGGATGGGAGGGGCCACAAACACCGTCACACGTCTGGAGTCCTCCCACCCAATGTACCAGAACTGGCAGATCTTCCCGACATTCATATAATATTCAGAGCCCACAGAATGTACTTCCCTTAACTCCACACAGAGCGGGGGGGGGGGGCAGCTTCTCTGCGCAGCGGAACAGGCGGCTGTGCGTGGCCCCCCCTTCCAGGAACAGGCGGCTGTGCGTGGCCCCCCCTTCCAGGAACAGGCGGCTGTGCGTGGGCCCCCCCACTTCCAGGAACAGGCGGCTGTGCGTGGGCCCCCCCACTTCCAGGAACAGGCGGCTGTGCGTGGCCCCCCCCTTCCAGGAACAGGAGGCTGTGCGTGGCCCCCCCACTTCCAGGAACAGGCGGCTGTGCGTGGCCCCCCCCTTCCAGGAACAGGAGGCTGTGCGTGGCCCCCCCACTTCCAGGAACAGGCGGCTGTGCGTGGCCCCCCCCTTCCAGGAACAGGAGGCTGTGCGTGGCCCCCCCCTTCCAGGAACAGGAGGCTGTGCGTGGCCCCCCCTTCCAGGAACAGGAGGCTGTGCGTGGCCCCCCCTTCCAGGAACAGGAGGCTGTGCGTGGCCCCCCCTTCCAGGAACAGGAGGCTGTGCGTGGCCCCCCCTTCCAGGAACAGGAGGCTGTGCGTGGCCCCCCCTTCCAGGAACAGGAGGCTGTGCGTGGCCCCCCCTTCCAGGAACAGGAGGCTGTGCGTGGCCCCCCCTTCCAGGAACAGGAGGCTGTGCGTGGCCCCCCCTTCCAGGAACAGGAGGCTGTGCGTGGCCCCCCCTTCCAGGAACAGGAGGCTGTGCGTGGCCCCCCCCCTTCCAGGAACAGGAGGCTGTGCGTGGGCCCCCCCCCTTCCAGGAACAGGAGGCTGTGCGTGGGCCCCCCCCCCTTCCAGGAACAGGAGGCTGTGCGTGGCCCCCCCCTTCCAGGAACAGGAGGCTGTGCGTGGCCCCCCCCTTCCAGGAACAGGAGGCTGTGCGTGGCCCCCCCCCTTCCAGGAACAGGAGGCTGTGCGTGGCCCCCCCCTTCCAGGAACAGGAGGCTGTGCGTGGCCCCCCCCCTTCCAGGAACAGGAGGCTGTGCGTGGCCCCCCCTTCTTCCAGGAACAGGAGGCTGTGCGTGGCCCCCCCCTTCTTCCAGGAACAGGTGGCTGTGCGTGGCCCCCCCCCTTCCAGGAACAGGTGGCTGTGCGCGGCCCCCCCCTTCCAGGAACAGGTGGCTGTGCGCGGCCCCCCCCTTCCAGGAACAGGTGGCTGTGCGCGGCCCCCCCCCTTCCAGGAACAGGTGGCTGTGTGCGGCCCCCCCCCCTTCCAGGAACAGGTGGCTGTGTGCGGCCCCCCCCCTTCCAGGAACAGGTGGCTGTGTGCGGCCCCCCCCCTTCCAGGAACAGGTGGCTGTGTGCGGCCCCCCCCCTTCCAGGAACAGGTGGCTGTGTGCGGCCCCCCCCCCTTCCAGGAACAGGTGGCTGTGTGCGGCCCCCCCCCCTTCCAGGAACAGGTGGCTGTGTGCGGCCCCCCCCCCTTCCAGGAACAGGTGGCTGTGTGCGGCCCCCCCCCCTTCCAGGAACAGGTGGCTGTGTGCGGCCCCCCCCCCTTCCAGGAACAGGCGGCTGTGTGTGGCCCCCCGGCTTCCAGGAACAGGCGGCTGTGCGTGGCCCCCCACTTCCAGGAACATATGGCTGTGTGTGCCCCCCCCCGGCTTCCCTGCACCACTATTCTTATGGGGGAGGACAAAGCACCTCTTGCAGTGGGCGGGGACGGTGGGAATATGACTTGCCTGTCACATGGTAGATTGCCTGTTGCTGACCCCTGACTTGGGTCGATGCCTCGTTTTGTACCCGTGTTGTGTTTCTCCACAGTGGGATTGCCCAGGATAGATTTCAGCAGCATCTCTGTCCCCGGGACCTCCAGCCAACCCCCTGACCCTCAGCCCCCTCGGCCTCCCGCTCCGGATTCAACAACCTTCCCACAAGGGCTGGATAACCCGTCTCTGCTGCGGGAAATGCTGCTGGCGAATCCCCATGAACTATCACTACTGAAAGAACGGAACCCGCCCCTGGCAGAGGCACTGCTGAGCGGAGATTTGGGTGAGTGACACTCCATAGGCTCCTAGTCTGGTACCACCAGAGGGGGGAGGGGGAGCGGTATGTGAACTTATACCCTGTGTGTCTTCCACAGACCGATTCACCAGAGTCCTCCTCGAGCAACAACAAGAGCGAGCCCGGAGGGAGCAGGAGCGGATACGGCTTATATCTGCCGACCCCTTCGATTTAGAAGCTCAAGCCAAAATAGAGGAAGACATAAGGTGACAGAACTGACACTTCCTGTATTGTGTGCAAACAGAAAACTGTCTCTGGTAGTCGGGTTCACACAGGCAGTACAATAGGCAGGCGGCGCCGACCTCTTGTCAATCGCCTACTTGGCCGAGTGGCTCGTCTGTGAAGGAAATGCCTCCAGGCAGTGATTGGGGCGAGGCGAACGCTGTGAGGGAATGTTGGAAGAATGTCGCCATTCTGGTCTGAGCTCTGTTGTAATAAATAACCTCTGATGCTTGCAGTTGCCTGGTGACTGTGTCGCTCCATAGAAACCGCCGACCCTTCGTCACTCCTTCCTCACATTGTCTTGTTAAAGCCGGAGTTCACCTTTGGGGAAAAAAATATATAAATGCACATAATTTTGCAAGTTAAAAAAATGCATTATTATTAATCTTCTTTTTTTTTTTTTCTGAAGTCTGCAGAATAACAAAATTCTTCTTGACCCCCCCAGATCTCATATATAAGAGGTCCTGTCATGCTTTTTTCTATTACAAGGGATGTTTACATTCCTTGTAATAGGAATAAAAGTGACACATTTTTACACTGTTCTTAAAAAAAGGAAAAAAGAGCAGAGCTCGCACGAAGAAGCAAACGCATACGTGAGCAGCACCCGCATATAAACGGTGGTCAAACCACACGTGAGGTATCGCCGCGATCGCTAGAGCGAGAGCAATAATTCTAGCCCTAGACCTCCTCAGTAAACTCAAAACATGCAACCTGTAGGATTTTTTTAAACGTCTCCTATGGAGAATTTTAAGGGTAAAAGTTTGTCACCATTCCACAAGCGGGCGCAATTTTTTAGCGTGACATGTTGGGTATCAATTTACTCGGCGTAACGTTATCTTTCACATTATAAAAAGAAAAAAATTGGGATAACTTTTTACTGTTGTCTCATTTTTTTTTAATTCAAAAAAGTGTATTTTTTTCCAAAAAAAAGGGAGCTTGTAAAACCGCTGCGCAAATACGGTGTCACAGAAAGTATTATTATTATTATTCAGGATTTATATAGCGCCAACAGTTTACGCAGTGCTTTACAATATAAATAAGTATTGCAACGACCGCCATTTTATTCTCTAGGGTGTTGGGGAAAAAAAGAAAATATATATGTTTGGGGGGTTATAAGTAATTTTCTAGCAAAAAAAAAAAAAACTGTTTAACTTGTAAACAACAAATCTCAGAAAGAGGCTCGGTCCTTAAGTGGTTAAGGCCGATGTTTTGTAGATTTTAAAGTTTTTATTTTGACACTTTTTTTTTTTTTTTTTTTTTTTTTTCATCACTTTTATTGCTGTCACAAGGAATGTAAACCTCCATTGTGACAGTAATAAGCAGTGACAGGTACTCTTTATGGAGGGATCGGGAGTCTATAAGACCTCAATCCCCCTGCGCTTAAAGGTGTTCATAACACCAAGATCTGTGTTTTTGAATACTTTTCTATTTTTTAAAACTGACGCCTTTTAAGATGAAAGTAATGCGGGAAGTGATGGCATCACATTGTTTCCGTGTTATTAGAGCCGAGACCTGAACGAAGCATCATTTTTTTTTTTTCGGGTCTCCGGCCAGCTAGAGACGTGACGTCACGACGTGTTGGCTGGTCACTTGAGCCTCCCGGTGGGACAGGAGACCCGGGGGGGGGAGGGGGGATGTCCCCTCCCGCTTCTTGGGATAATTGGCTACTTAGCCGCATCAGTTATTACAAGACAGCCGACCGTCTGCTCTAAAGAATGGTACCGGGGTGATGCCTGCAGCTGCAAGCATCACCCCGGAACAACCGATTGAAGCAATATCGGTAAATTTTTTTTTTGTTACCGATTCTTAAAAAAAAAAAAAAAAAGGGACTATCGGTCATGCCGATAATCGGGTCGACCCCTAATGCCTATTGAAATCGCCCCCGAAGTCGGCAAAAGTAGTGCAGGAACTACTTTTGGGAATTGGTGCCGCGCCGATTTTGCAGGCAAGTGAATCCGGGACAACACTGCATGACAGGTAAGCAGAGATTGAATGTATGCATACATACATACATACATTCTCTGCTTACCTGTCATGCAGTGTTGTCCCGGATTCACTTGTCTGCTGAATCTGGCATTATTCTGCTGCGATCCACCTATCGGGTGCTGCAGTCCAGATCTCGCGGCACCATCTTGGTCCTCCTTCGGTTATCAGAAGCCGGCTGCCTCTTCCGGGTTCAGGCAGCCAGCCCCTGATGACGATCGCCGTGCCTTTCACCCACTGGCCACTGAGGTAGCAGGTATACATTCTTGCCTAGGTGAGATTGGTGGTGGGCGGGGCCAGACCTAAGGTGTGTGTTTTGGGGGGGGGGGGAATGTAAACTAATTATACCTTCAGCAGCCTCATTGTAGTGGTAGTTGGCACATTGTATATTAGCACAGTGTCTTATTGGTTGCTGCCTTGCAGCATGGCCAGTCCCCCAATCCCAGCGAGGACAGTATCTGCATGGAGTTTGCATGTTCTCCCTGTGCCTGGGTGCGTTGGTTTTTCTCGCACACTCTGAAGACATGCTGGTAGGTTATAGCCGAAAGACGGCTACACTGCGGGCCTTCCAGATAATCACTTGATGTAAACAGAAGATCGGTTATCTGCTTTTTTTTTTTTTTTTTTTTCCTTGCATTGACAGTGAAGGAGAAAAAAAAAGCAGATATACTGGCTTCTGTCAGAGGGACATTGGTCCCGAACAGGGAGAGCAACCGCTGCTATGCAGTGCCCACCAGTGCACCTACCAGTGCATATCAGTGCCGCCTTATCAGTGCCCATCAATGAAGGAGAGAAATGTACCTGTTTTCAAAATTTTATAACAAACTATAATTTTCAGTCTTGTTTTGTTTTTTTAGCAACAAAAAAAAACAGCGGTGATTAAATGCCATCAAAAGAAAGCTCTATTTGTGTGAAAAAACTGATAAAAATGTCATCTGGGTACAATGTTGCATGACTGCGAAATTGTCATTCAAAGTATGACAGCGCTGAAAGCTTGGGCAGGAAGGGGTTTTAAGTGCCTGGTAAGCAAGTGGTTAATTGGCTCCTGTCTAAACTGGCCCTAGTATGTGAGATAGGGACCTTAGATTGTCAGCTCCTGAGGGCAGGGAGTGATGTGACTGTACAGCACTTATAGAGCTGTGTAATGGGGGTGACGCTGTATAAATGCCGGCAATAAAAATAAAATGTATCTCCTTTTTCGGTTCTCTCTCAGGCAGCAGAATATAGAAGAGAACATGACGATCGCCATGGAAGAGGCTCCAGAGAGCTTCGGTCAGGTAGTGATGCTCTACATCAACTGCAAGGTGAACGGATACCCCGTGAAGGCGTTCGTTGATTCAGGTGGGAACCCCCTCCTATCAGGCACACAGTACTGGGGGGGTCACAGAGGGGTGACGAGGTCACTGATTTCTCTTCCTCATGGCAGGTGCTCAGATGACAATCATGAGTCAGGCCTGCGCCGAGCGCTGTCACATCATGAGGCTGGTGGACAGAAGGTGGGCCGGGATCGCTAAGGGGGTCGGCACGCAGAAGATTATCGGCAGAGTCCATCTGGGTGAGCCACACACGTCAACCAACTTTTCTGTCAGCCCTGTCATTTTATCTGATGGGGAAAATAAAAGTCCTTCCACCCCCGCCAAGATCTCATTTGTACCATGTCTTGTTCATTGCAGCTCAGGTACAGATCGAAGGCGACTTCCTGCCCTGCTCCTTCTCTATCTTGGAGGAGCAGCCGATGGATATGCTGCTCGGCCTGGACATGTTAAAGAGACACCAGGTATGGATATATGAAGATAGTATTCGATTTCTACTTCTCTGGGTGAGACAGCGATTCCCCCCCCCCCTCTCGGGGGAACTCTGTGGATATTGCTGGGTGTGGGGGACTTAAAGTGGTAGTAAGCGCTCGTTGTTTGTTTTTTACCTACAGGTATGCTTATAATAAACCTTACCTGTCGGTAAAATGCAGATCTCCTAAATGTGCACCATTTAGGAGATTTTCTAGTGAGCAGCAGACGGTGACGTCGCCGGCGCATGCGCTTTGAAGGAGCGGCATACCTGTGCCGTTCCTTCAGAGCTTTGTGACGTGGCCGGGACTGACATCATCGTGGCTTGGCCACGTACAAGTGGAAGATGAAAGCTTCTGCAGCAGTGACAGCATGCCGCTGTAGGGCTTCATTTTTAAGGTAAGCCTTTCACAATGCACCGCATACTAGAACATTTATGATATTGTAGGGGGATATATATATATATATATATATATATATATATATATATATATATATAATATATATATATATATATTCTCTCTATGTGTGTGTATATATATATATTATCTATATCCCTCACATTTTTGTAAATCTTTTCTTCTATCTTTTCATGTGACAACACTGAAGAAATGACACTTGTCTACAATGTAGAGTAGTTAGTGGTCAGGAAAGGGGGTAAATCCTTCCGGGGCTGAAGTGGTTAAAATGCCTCTGTGCTCTCGCACAGAGATTACCACAAACGTCAGATCATGGGTAGTAACGCTAGCACCAGACCTCCTCTGTAAATTTTAAAATGGTAACCTGTAAAGGCTTTTAAAGCGTCGCCTATGGATAGTAAAATTTTACGTTTTTTTTTTGTTTGTTTTTTTTATCGCTGTCATTTTTACAGCTTTATATGTTTGGTATCTGTTTACTCGGTGTAACATCTTTTATATTTTACAAAAAAAGTGTATTTTTTTTTTTTTCCAAGAACAATTGCTTTGAAAAGCCGCTACGCAATTACTATGACTTAAAAAAATTGCAAAGGCCACTAATTTATTATCTAGGGCCTCTGCATTCAAAAAAATCTAAATGTTTGGGGGTTCTAAGTAATTTTCTAGCAAAAAATACTGATTGTTCCATATCGACAAAAGTGTCAGAAGGAAGCCTGGAGGGGTGAAGTGGTTAATCGTTTTTTTTTTTTTTTTTTCCCTCCGCAGTGTTCCATTGACCTGGAGAAGAACGTTCTGGTGATTGGCACCACGGGTACTCGTACCAGCTTCCTGCCCGAGGCCGAGCTCCCCGAGTGTGCTAGGTTAGCGTACGGACCCGGCAGGGAGGACATGCGGGAGGACATGCGTCCGGAGGAGATCGCGGATCGCGAGTTAGCGGAAGTATTGCAGAAATCGGCTGATGAAGCAGGTAAGCCATGCACAGTCCCCTCCTACACGCATGTCCATCCCGTGTGCATGGATCTGAGGTGTGATTAACCTATTCATTGGCCGGCTTCACCGTGTTACCACCTCGGTGTCCCCCATAGCACTCCGGGCCGTATGTATCAAAGTGTGTGCAATAAGACTTTTCTTCTGTCCCAACCAAATGTAAGATGTGATTAATGAAGGAGATGTAGTGTGAAGCACCAGAAATATTTCCCATACAGAGGATCTGATGCCCGACACACAAGGGGGCCCGGGGCCACTAACTGCACGAGGCGTGTTGTGTTCTAACACCCGTTTGCCGTTTTTTTTTTGTCTCTCCTAATCCACACAGAGCAGCGGAAACCTTGATGCATGTGCGTGTGATCTGCCGCAGGAGGGGGCCAAAAGCAGGTAATACCAATGAGGAGAGTCCATTGTGTAAAGTAGCACTCCAGTCAGATGAGAAAATGAAATCCATGGTGCAGGCTGTCCGTAGTAATTACACCGTGTGTGTTTATCGCTTTACAGGGAGGCCATTAGAAATAATGGTACTCCTACCTAACAGTGCCCCCTAGTGTCCACCCATAAACTGCATCTGCCACCTCTGCAGCTCCTGTATATCCAATACCCTGCCACTGGTCGCCGCCTGAATCCCCCGGCCACTGGGCGCCGCCTGAATCCCCCGGCCACTGGGCGCCGCCTGAATCCCCCGGCCACTGGGCGCCGCCTGAATCCCCCCGGCCACTGGTCGCCGCCTGAATCCCCCCGGCCACTGGTCGCCGCCTGAATCCCCCCGGCCACTGGTCGCCGCCTGAATCCCCCCGGCCACTGGTCGCCGCCTGAATCCCCCCGGCCACTGGTCGCCGCCTGAATCCCCCCGGCCACTGGTCGCCGCTGCCTAAAACCCCCAGCCACTGGGGGCGCTGTATCCCCCACCTCGCACAACGTGGCACTCTCTGTGTACCCAATACTCAATTTCCAATACCAGCTTGTTGAGGGAACAGGAGGGAAACAATGTATTGGTAAGAGAGAAATTAAAGCCTAACTTCACCCTAACGCTTTTTAAGACATAACCTCAGTGCCAGTGGGTGGGGGTTTGTTTTTTCTGGGGGGAAAGCTTTGAATAAAGCTGACCATTGGAAGCCCCCCTGTCAGTGTTATTGAGTGTACACCACCCAAAACCTGTTGCTGTCATTTCCTTCAATCATGGAGGCACTGCATCAAATGTTGTGATCTGTGCAAATATCCCCCCCCCACACACACACACACACACTAACACCCACCCTTGAAGGCACTTTGATATTTGCATAACTCCTCCCAAGAGCCCGCCCACTGCTTGCATCATGACTGAGGGCCCTTGAGAGGAGTACTAAGGTGATGATTTCGGGGAGCCCCTGGGAGGTGTGAGGCGCAGACTCTTATGACCTCGGGGGAGGGGGGGGGTTCTGCTTGTATTTTAGTGATTTGCTTCTTCCATTGATCATTTTCTATACAGTGTAAAGCCGGGACAAATGCCGATGAAATCTAATTTCTTCTTTTTCTCTTTCCTTTTCTAGACAAGGAAACTACCTCAGTGGATCGTCCATCGCTGGTGCCACCGATCGATGGGCATCACCACCCTGTCCATGCCCCTGGCGTCACGTCAGCTACTCCTGCTCATTCAGCGTCCTCCCAGACCAGCGTCTGCCCACCCCCGTCCGCAGAGAGCAGAGAGTCAGCCATAGATATGAGCGCCGTGGACGCTGCCTGCGGTGGGGACCGCGCTTCTCAGACGGGTCATCCGCCTCCGCCTTTCAGACTTTCAAACTCCGCAGAGTCTTCATCTTCTCAGTTATCTGGTGGAGAGGAGGACAGGGGACCCATAGGGGCCTTTCATGACAAACTAGCAGGCGACTCGGTCGCAGACCGGCGCCATAGGGAACCCGCAACTCCGAATTCACAGTTTCAAGCGTTTGTTGAAGATCTCAATGCCGAGCTGCTGCATGCTGGTCACTCGCCTCAGCCTGCTCTTCTGGAGGACACCATGGATGTGGACGCACAGACGCCTCTCGCTGTACCTTCTGCTGAGCCCTGCGAACCGTATGGTGCCGACAATGGGCCTTCATTGCCCACGGAAAACTCCAACAACCAGACAGCCTCCTCCCACCTGCCTGAAGCTGCTGGTTCTGAAGTTGTGGACCCCGACACCCCCAAACCACCCAATGTCCCCGAACTGGACACAGACGAAAGCTGCTTCTCTCTGGCTGCCGCTCTGAAAGAACTCCATAAATTATTAGTGGTGAGCGGCCAGGGGCCTGCGAGAACGGCGGCAGAGCCACTTCCTACTGGTCACCCGGGATCTTACCAGGACGGGTTATTGGAGGACCATCCCTCCCAGAGGAACGTGAATGGTGAACGGGACACTAACCAAACCACAAATTCAGCTGGAGACTCGATACAGGATGAGAACAATCTCTGCAATTCTAATATATCTGATGCTTCAGAGTCTCTGGCTGTGCAGTGTGAACCTCCCGTGTCCAGTCTGTCCTCTGCTGATGTGCAATGGGAACCCCCCGTGTCCAGTCTGTCCTCCATTAATATGGAGCATGAGCCCCCTGTGTCCAGTCTGCCTTCTACTGATGTGCAATGGGAACCCCCCGTGTCCAGTCTGCCCTCCATTATTATGGAGCATGAGCCCCCTGTGTCCAGTCTGCCCTCTACTGATGTGCAATGGGAACCCCCCGTGTCCAGTCTGTCCTCCATTAATATGGAGCATGAGCCCCCTGTGTCCAGTCTGCCCTCTGCTGATGTGCAATGGGAACCCCCCGTGTCCAGTCTGCGCTCCATTATTATGGAGCATGAGCCCGCTGTATCCAGTCTGTCCTCCATTAATATGCAGTGTGAGCCCCCTGTGTCCAGTCTTTCCTCTGCTGATGTGCAATGTGAGCCCCCCGTGTCCAGTCAGCCCTCCATTATTATGAAGCATGAGCCCCCTGTGTCCAGTCTGTCCTCTGCTGATGTGCAATGGGAGCCCCCCGTGTCCAGTCAGCCCTCCATTATTATGAAGCATGAGCCCCCTGTGTCCAGTCTGTCCTCCATTAATATGGAGCATGAACCCCCTGTGTCCAGTCTGTCCTCCATTAATATGGAGCATGAACCCCCTGTGTCCAGTCTGCCCTCTGCTGATGTGCAATGGGAACCCCCTGTGTCCAGTCTGTCCTCCATTATTATGGAACATGAGCCCCCTGTGTCCAGTCTGCCCTCTGCTGATGTGCAACCTGACCCCGCTGTGCCCAGCCTGTCCTCTGCTAATGTGCAGCGGGAGCCCCCTGTGTCCAGCGTGCAGCGGGAGCCCCCTGTGTCCAGCGTGCAGCGGGAGCCCCCTGTGTCCAGCGTGCAGCGGGAGCCCCCTGTGTCCAGCGTGCAGCGGGAGCCCCCTGTGTCCAGCGTGCAGCGGGAGCCCAGTCCTGTGTCCAGTCTGCCCTCCACTGAGGTGCTTCCTTTAAACCTGGGTGAGGCCACCGATGTGAACGGCAATCCTATCCAGACTTCCCCCGGTGATGAGGGAACAGCCGGGTCCGGTGGTGATCCGGAAGGATCCGTCAGTGAAGAGATTTCCCTTCCACCCCCCGCTGCCTCCCCTGCATCCCCACTATCTGCTATAGAGAGGATAGTTCAGGCGGGGTTCCCATTGCACGACGCACTTCTGGCGCTGGAGAGAGCGGACGGTGACGCGGAGCTGGCGCTGCTCGCTTTACTGGCTAAGAATATCGTGGTTCCTTCGTAATTCATCTCTTCACCAAAAATCTGCAGAGCAGAATGACGCTCGTCTTGAGTTTTTAGGGGGGGGCGAGTCAGCTGCGCCCGTGATGCCAAAATTCACCCTTCTGGCAGCAGAACCCGACAGACCCCACTGGCTTGCCTGTCTGCGTGGCGCCTGTGAGCAGAGAGCTGGTGGGGCTCCTCATTCGCACGTTTACCAATGGCCTGCACTGTGTACTTCTCCTCCAAGCCATGGGAGGGCGTCTGTGTGCTTTTTACAGCTTATCGGACTTCAGAGACGTTTTATCAAAGAGCCATACTCCAAATTTCCTCAATTTTATTGTATTTTTAAAGAGTTTCTAAAGTCCAGCAGTAGGGTAGTGTAGAGTAGTGCAGAGTAGGGTAGTGCGGCGGTGTGGGTGTGGTGGGTGTAGAGGTGCAAGGCCCATACAAGGAATATATAGCAGGCGGTGTACTACCACTAGATTATATGCAGCATGATGATCCACCTCATTCTTCCCCTTTTATATCCTCCTAGGCCGGTGTATGAATCTGAGTCATGTGTTTTCATCTGCCCTGACTTGTCATGGACGTCACGCCTTGCTTGTACTCCAGATATTAACCTGTACTCCATAGTAGGAGGTTACTCTGTATTTAAAGGGACGATGCACATGTCTGCAGATGGCCCCACCCCCAGCCATACTCCCTCGCGTCCTCGTTTTTTTTTTTTTTTTTGTAAATTCTTTTTATTGAATTTAGAAAAAAAAAAAAAAATAGGTGTACAAAACAAAGCCTATTGGCCTTTACCCAAGCATAAGAGAACAAAGAAAGTATTGGGAAGGAACATTCTGCATTTTTTTTTTTTTCTTCTTTTTTTTAAAGGAGTAGTTTGGGGTAAATAAAAAAAACGACGGTTACCTGCACGCTGCAGCATCGGTCCAATGCTGCAGTTTTCCCCTATTGGCTGGAAGCCTGAGAACTGAGCGATCACATGACTGCTGATCACTCAGTTCTCAACCTTCCAGGAGCAGAGAGCGGTGACTGTCAGATGCCACGCTATGGTCTGCCCCCCCCCCTCCAGCGCTCACTGCAATGCTGAGCAGGAGAGGGGGCGGGCACAGCTGGCTTCATCTCTCAACCATCCACTGAGAGCCGGAGTAAGCTGTCACTCAGACATCTGGGTGGATCCCGACAAAATTGTTGGGATCCCTCCAGAGCAAGGGGCAGTGTGACATCAGTCAATGGCAGACTGTCGAGGTGGTGAGGGAGCGCGGATGTGGTCTCCACTGAGGTAAATTGACCGTTTCTCATTTTTGTCTTTTAAAAAAAAAAAAAAATCATTTATATTTTTAGCCAAAGAATGAAATGCAGTTCAACCGCCCCACCCCCCCACCCCCAGAATGGCTGTGATTGATCACCTACTATACCTGTAGGTCTGACACTGGATGTGCTGGTTGTAGGTGTCTATTCTGGTGGCCTGGCATGCTTTCACATGGCTTTGACCCCCATGGGGGCATTGCTCGGGCCACTGAGGGCAGATTAATAAGTGAGGCTCATTCTGATCTATTAAATTGTTTTTTTGTTTTTTTTGTAGCAATCTGCCCGTTTTACATTGCTGGGTAAACTTGCACACATGGGAGGTGGTGATGATGGCGGGAGGCGTTTAGTGCTTGCAAATGCCAAACAGCTGCTTTTGCATTTTTTTTTTTTATTCGGGAGAATGCTGGGTCATCATTTTAGGACGTGTTGATGTAATAAATTTTTTTTATTCTTTCTGGATTGTATAGTTGTTGCCTTAATTCACCTTTTACAGTATGGGTGAGATCATTCTGATAGCTCAAACAATGTAAAATAAATTGCATTTGGGTATTTATATTTTATGTCCCGTCTTGTGAGATTACTGACCGCAGATCGTGTGTGTGTGTGTGATCGATGTAGAAGACCGGTATATGTCTGTGTTGAATGTACTTGGCGCCATGTGTGATGGTTGTGTTAGGAGGTCAATGATGGGGGGCCGTGTGTGATGGTTGTTGTGTTGGAGGTCATTGATGGGGGCTGTGTGTGATGGTTGTGTTGGGAGGTTATTGATGGGGGGGCCGTGTGTGACGGTTGTGTTGGGAGGTCATTGATGGGGGGCTGTGTGTGACGGTTGTGTTGGGAGGTCATTGATGGGGGGCTGTGTGTGACGGTTGTGTTGGGAGGTCATTGATGGGGGGCCGTGTGTGACGGTTGTGTTGGGAGGTTATTGATGGGGGGCCGTGTGTGATGGTTGTGTTGGGAGGTCACTGATGGGGGGCCGTGTGTGATGGTTGTGTTGGGAGGTCACTGATGGGGGGCCGCGTGTGATGGTTGTGTTGGGAGGTCACTGATGGGGGGCCGTGTGTGACGGTTGTGTTGGGAGGTCACTGATGGGGGGCCGTGTGTGATGGTTGTGTTGGGAGGTCGTTGATGGGGGGCCGTGTGTGACGGTTGTGTTGGGAGGTCGTTGATGGGGGGCCGTGTGTGACGGTTGTGTTGGGAGGTCGTTGATGGGGGGCCGTGTGTGACGGTTGTGTTGGGAGGTTATTGATGGGGGGCCGTGTGTGATGGTTGTGTTGGGAGGTTATTGATGGGGGGCCGTGTGTGGTGGTTGTGTTGGGGGGTCGTTGATGGGGCCGTGTGTGATGGTTGTGTTGGGAGGTTATTGATGGGGGGGCTGTGTGTGATGGTTGTTGTGTTGGGAGGTCGTTGATGGGGCCGTGTGTGACGGTTGAGTTGGGAGGTCATTGATGGGGGGCCGTGTGTCACGGTTGTGTTGGTAGGTCATTGATGGGGGGTCATGTGTGACAGTTGTGTTGGGAGGACATTGATGGGGGCCGTGTGTGACGGTTGTGTTGGGAGGTCATTGATGGGGGGGCTGTGTGTGACGGTTGTGTTGGGAGGTCATTGATTGAGGGAGTGTGTGACGGTTGTGTTGGGAGGTCATTGATGGGGGGGGCCGTGTGTGATGGTTGTGTTGGAAGGTCATTGATGGGGCCGTGTGACGGTTGTGTTAGGAGGTCATTGATGGGGGGGGGGGGGGGGGCGTGTGTGATGGTTGTTGTGTTGGAGGTCATTGATGGGGGCTGTGTGTGATGGTTGTGTTGGAGGTCATTGATGGGGGGCCGTGTGTGATGGTTGTTGTGTTGGGAGGTCATTGATTGAGGGAGTGTGTGACGGTTGTGTTGGGAGATCATTGATGGGGGGCCGTGTGTGACGGTTGTGTTGGGAGGTCATTGATGGGGGGCCGTGTGTGACGGTTGTGTTGGAAGGTCATTGATGGGGGGCCGTGTGTGACGGTTGTGTTGGGAGGTCATTGATGGGGGGCCGTGTGTGACGGTTGTGTTGGAAGGTCATTGATGGGGGGCCGTGTGTGACGGTTGTGTTGGAAGGTCATTGATGGGGGCCGTGTGTGACGGTTGTGTTGGAGCTCATTGATGGGGGCCGTGTGTGATGGTTGTTGTGTTGGGAGGCCACTGATGGGGGGCCGTGTGTGACGGTTGTGTTGGGAGGCCACTGATGGGGGCCGTGTGTGATGGTTGTGTTGGGGGGGGGGTCATTAATGGGGGCCGTGTGTGATGGTTGTGTTGGGGGGGGGGTCATTGATGGGGGGGGGGCCTGTGTGTGATGGTTGTGTTGGGAGGTCATTGATATGGGGGGGTTGTGTGACTCTCCAGAAGAGAGAAGACTGATCCCAGTGAGTCACATGACATTCTGTGTGTGAAGGTAAAAAACCTGTGTGTAGCAGCCCCCCCCCCCCAAGGGGGCAGGCAAGCTGCTTCCTCTGGGTGCACTTGGCAGGAGGAACGGGCCAGAAGTTTCCAGCGGAGGATCCGAGAGCTTCTGTGCAAAACTATTACAGAACAAGTGCGTAAGAAGGTTTTCTTGGGGGGTGTGGTGTTTTTTGTTTTTTTTTTTTGTTTTTTTTAAACCAAAACTTTAATATCATTCGTGTTCACACTGGGGTGACATACACTCCGACATTGAGAGCAAATTTCGCATGTCTCAAATGGTTCCCTATAAGAGATGTCTTAACCACTTGCCCACCAGGCCAATTCTGATATTTCTCTCCTACATGTAAAATTCATCATTTTTTTGCATTACACAGAACCCCCAAACATAAGTTTTTTTTTTTTAGCAGAGACCCTAGAGAATACAATGGCGGTCATTGCAACTTTTTATCTTGTACGGTATTTGCGCAGCAATTTTTCAAATACGTTTTTTTTTGGGAAAAAAAAACTTTCACGCTCCTAAAAAAACAAAACCTTAAAGTTAGCCCAATTTTTTTTTTCTTTTTTTGCATAATGTGAAAGATGAAGTTGCGCCGAGTAAACCTAACATGTCACGCTTCAAAATTGCACACGCTCGTGGACGCTCGTCACCTCTCGCCGCCTGTAAGAACGATCTAGCAGCTGACCATCCGTTCTTATGGTGTAGGACAACTCTGATGTCTGTAGCTTCAGGCATCATTCAGATATAGCACCACAAAGCCCAGGACGTCCATGGACGTTCAGCCATCGGCAAGTGGTTAACTGGTCCGACTTTACAAAAGATTCCTGCACTACTTTGGTCCATTTTCAGCCCAGTCAATATCCTCGTCCTAACCATCTGCCTTGTGACATCTGACATGGGGTGTGTCACACTGGGGGTTTGTTTTGATTGGTCAAAAGACAAGTCGGACTATCTCAAAGTCGGAGCAAAATGGTATCCTGTTCCTTCAAGTCAGATGGAAGTAGGACCAATGTCGCAGGGCAAAATAGGATGACAGTCGTGTCGTACCAGCGTGAACCCGGCCTAGGGCTTGAGACACGGGGTGGGGTATTTGGACCGGAGTTCTAGGTCATGAGAAGGAGTGGGGTATTTGGACCGAGTTCTAGGCCCTGAGAGGGGGTGGGGGTATTTGGACCTGGGTTCTAGGCCATGAGCAGGGACTGGGGTATTTGGACCCAAGTTCTAGGCCATGAGAAGGGGTGAGGGTAATTGGACCCAAGTTCTAGGCCGTGAGAAAAGATGGAGGTATTTGAACTCGAGTTATGGGCTGTGAGAGGAGGTGGGGGTATTTGGACCTGAGTACTAGGCTGTGAGAAAGGACAGGGGTATTTGGACCTGAGTTCTAGGCCGTGAGAAGGGGTAGGGGTATTTGGACCCGAGTTCTAGGCCGTGAGAAGGGGTAGGGGTATTTGGACCCGAGTTCTAGGCCGTGAGAAGGGGTAGGGGTATTTGGACCCGAGTTCTAGGCCGTGAGAAGGGGTAGGGGTATTTGGACCCGAGTTCTAGGCCGTGAGAAGGGGTAGGGGTATTTGGACCCGAGTTCTAGGCCGTGAGAAGGGGTAGGGGTATTTGGACCCGAGTTCTAGGCCGTGAGAAGGGGTAGGGGTATTTGGACCCGAGTTCTAGGCCGTGAGAAGGGGTAGGGGTATTTGGACCCGAGTTCTAGGCCGTGAGAAGGGGTAGGGGTATTTGGACCCACTTTTTAGACCATGAGAAGGGACTGGGTATTTGGACCCGAGCTCTAGGCCTTGGGAAGGGACGGGGGTAATTGGATCCCGAGCTCTAGGCCTTGGGAAGGGACGGGGGTAATTGGACCCCGAGCTCTAGGCCTTGGGAAGGGACGGGGGTAATTGGACCCCGAGCTCTAGGCCTTGGGAAGGGACGGGGTAATTGGACCCCGAGCTCTAGGCCTTGGGAAGGGACGGGGGTAATTGGACCCCGAGCTCTAGGCCTTGGGAAGGGACGGGGGTAATTGGACCCCGAGCTCTAGGCCTTGGGAAGGGACGGGGGTAATTGGACCCCGAGCTCTAGGCCTTGGGAAGGGACGGGGGTAATTGGACCCCGAGCTCTAGGCCTTGGGAAGGGACGGGGGTAATTGGACCCCGAGCTCTAGGCCTTGGGAAGGGACGGGGGTAATTGGACCCCGAGCTCTAGGCCTTGGGAAGGGACGGGGGTAATTGGACCCCGAGCTCTAGGCCTTGGGAAGGGACGGGGGTAATTGGACCCCGAGCTCTAGGCCTTGGGAAGGGACGGGGGTAATTGGACCCCGAGCTCTAGGCCTTGGGAAGGGACGGGGGTAATTGGACCCCGAGCTCTAGGCCTTGGGAAGGGACGGGGGTAATTGGACCCCGAGCTCTAGGCCTTGGGAAGGGACGGGGGTAATTGGACCCCGAGCTCTAGGCCTTGGGAAGGGACGGGGGTAATTGGACCCGAGCTCTAGGCCTTGGGAAGGGACGGGGGTAATTGGACCCCGAGCTCTAGGCCTTGGGAAGGGACGGGGGTAATTGGACCCCGAGCTCTAGGCCTTGGGAAGGGACGGGGGTAATTGGACCCCGAGCTCTAGGCCTTGGGAAGGGACGGGGGTAATTGGACCCCGAGCTCTAGGCCTTGGGAAGGGACGGGGGTAATTGGACCCCGAGCTCTAGGCCTTGGGAAGGGACGGGGGTAATTGGACCCCGAGCTCTAGGCCTTGGGAAGGGACGGGGTAATTGGACCCCGAGCTCTAGGCCTTGGGAAGGGACGGGGGTAATTGGACCCCGAGCTCTAGGCCTTGGGAAGGGACGGGGGTAATTGGACCCCGAGCTCTAGGCCTTGGGAAGGGATGGGGGTAATTGGACCCCGAGCTCTAGGCCTTGGGAAGGGACGGGGGTAATTGGACCCCGAGCTCTAGGCCTTGGGAAGGGACGGGTAATTGGACCCCGAGCTCTAGGCCTTGGGAAGGGACGGGGGTAATTGGACCCCGAGCTCTAGGTCATGAGAAGGGACGGGGGTAATTGGACCCCGAGCTCTAGGTCATGAGAAGGGACGGGGGTAATTGGACCCCGAGCTCTAGGTCATGAGAAGGGACGGGGGTAATTGGACCCCGAGCTCTAGGTCATGAGAAGGGACGGGGGTAATTGGACCCGAGTTCTAGGCCATGAATAAGGGGATGGGGGTTATTGGACCCGAGTTCTAGGCCTTAAGAAGGGACGGGGGTAATTGGACCAGAGTTCTAGGCCATGAGAAGGGACTGGGTATTTTTTACCAGCGTTCTAGACCATGAGATATACTTCATATTCCCATTGCACACGTTCCTGGTATGAGCTCTCAAGGTTTGGGTGCTGCAGCAACAACCAGCTGGATATGGGTTCAAGTCACAACGTAGATATTTGCCAGCACACCGAGGATCGTCCCAAAGTGTCATCCAAACGGTTTAGTTTATTGCCTGATCACAACACAAGAAAGGTGCAAAGTTTCGGAGTCACGCAGGACCCCTTTATCACATGCCTAACAAAGGGGTCCTGCGTGACTCCGAAACGTTGCACCTTTCTTGTGTTGTGATCAGGCAATAAACTAAACCGTTTGGATGCCACTTTGTGCCGATCCTTGGTGTGCTGGCAAATTTGCAAATATCTACGTCTAGACCAGGAGAAGGGACGGGGGGTATTTGGACCTGAGTTCTAGACCATATAAAGGGACGGGGGGTATTTGGACCAGAGTTCTAGACCATGAGAAGGGGTAACTGTTCTCCCTGTGAGGGTGGCACATACTTAAAGCCCTGTACACATGGGCCGAATGTCGGGAGACATCAGCCGGTTAAAAGGAAACGACCGTCATTCGGCCCGTGTTGTATGTCAACCATTTGGCCGGCTTCTGTTTGATGCGCATGCTGGAAAATCAGCGCTAACCGCCTCCAGATCAGAACTCTCAGCCAATGGCGGAGCGGTCTGCTCAGAGTGTTCCGATGGGGGGTGGGTGGGCTCCCCTCTGTTAGAACACAACAGTTCAGCGGTGGAGATCTCTGTACTTCACATCATAAGACTGGGCTTGGCCATGTTTGGATCAAACCCACCAGGAAGTCTTCCCTGCACACCACCAATCAGAGGCAGGGTGTGTATGTGCAGCTGCGGGCCGGGAAATGCCTCCCTGCCTATGATTGGCGGTGTGCAGCGACGGCTTCATGGTGGGTTCCATCTGAACACGGCGGAGCCCGTCACTAATAGTAAGTACAGCGGCTCAGAGTGGAGCTCTCGGAGGGTAGCCGGCGTTATGGTGGAGTCCGGTGAGCTGAGTCAGCGGTTTATGAAGGACTCCGGTGAGCGGTGGGGGGTACTTACCAGCATTCTGGAAAAATCTTTCCAGTTGTAGTTTCTGATGACCATCCCTCACGTTACGAACACCTCCTTAGCATTGTTTAGTATTGTCTCTCTGTGTAAATGGTGAGTGATCTCCCAGCCTGGTGAGGATTAGAAGAAGATGGGGGTTGTGGGCTCAGCGGGAGATCATTGATCCCTATTAGTGGTTCCTGAGCTGACAACCTTTGTCCCGGCACTGTGTGCTCAGATCTGTTATCAGGACTGGGAGGGGAGGGGGGACCTAAAAGAAGAAAACAATGTAATAAAGATAAAAAGGAAGCATTTGTTGGAAGCCCCCAGCCTGTGCCCTCCCCCCCCCCCCAATCCAGAGTCCTGGATGAAGCATCGTGTGAATGACAGAGACCCCCTCCCCCTAGGGTGACCAGACATCCCCGGTTTCTGGGGACAGTCCCCAGATTGAGGACACTGTCCCCGGACCAAGTCTGTCCCCAGTTTTGTCCCCTGATTGGATTTGAACACGGGCTGGGGCAATTTCAAAGACAGCCCGTGCAGAATAAAAAGAAAAAAATCTGAATTGCACCTCCCCCTCCTCTGCCGCTCCTACTAGCTTATGGGGGTTTATTTTTTTCCATTATCTGTGCCCCTTTCTGATGATCATGTGCTGGTCGGAGCGGAGGGACTATTTCTCCAGTTTGCGCATGCCCATTCAGCTCCACTCGCATGTTCTTCTGCCTTGGCTCAAGTCCCGGCCAGCCGCCTGCCTGCTTATCTCCTTGCCTCCCCTGGTGGAGTGATCTTCCTCTGCTCCCCACCCAGTAGTAGCCGGGGCCCGAAGAGTAAAGCCCCATACACACTATCAGATTTTCTGCTGATTTTTATCTTCAGATTTACCAAAACCATGTAGTTCAAGGGCCTGCCTGATTGCATACAAATTGAAACTCCTAAGGTTTGACCTCCTATTATATGGTTTTGGTAAATCTGAAGGAAAAAAATCAGCAGAAAATCTGATAGTGTGTATGGGGCTTTAGACTTGACAGACTGTGAGGCGGGCGGCGGCGGCGGAGACAGGCGAAGAGTCGTCGATTGCTGCCATTACAAGTAAAAAAAAAAAATATGTCCCCGGATTTCATTTTAAAAATCTGGTCACCTTACCTCCCCCCCCTCAGACTTCTCACACCATCGGGATGGTTTCTGTGGGAACTCTTTTTGGGCGATTTATTAAAAGCGGATCACTCAGGATCTGGTGCAGCTCTGCATAGTAACCAATCAGCTTCTAACGTCTTCAATTAAAGTGTTAACCCATTTTTCTAAGTCTATGCCAGCCCCTCTATTAGAGGCGGGCGTAGCACACTATGTAAGTCATTTAAAAAAAAAAACTGAGCGTTCTAATTTCCGATTTTGAGCGGTCTTCAGGCCGGTCACGTGACTCGTGGCCGCTTTACAGCCCAGATGAATGGCTTGTGTGGGAGGAGCCATGATCTCCCGCAAAAGCCATCCATCAGAGCTGTAAGGCGGCCGCGAGTCACGTGACCGGCCTGAAGACCGCTCAAAAACGGTTGTTTTTTTAAAAAATTTCATAGTGTGCTACGCCAGCCTCTAATAAAGGGAACTGAAAGGCGGGGGGAGAGGGGGAGAGAGCAGGGGGGGCGCACTCTGACCACGGTGGTCAGGGCTCAGCAGCCCAATTTTCGTAGTCAGTATAGAGAGGGGCATACAGGAAGTGGCAGGATCAGGGAGGTTTTTATTTACAGATTTGGGGGGGGGGGGGGGGGGCAGATTACACAGCACAAGCACTGTGCTGTTTAATCTGCTGTAAGGATCTGTATTTTTTATTTTTTGGGGGTTAACAAACAATTTAAGCTTTGACAATAAAATCTGGAAGCTGATTGGTTACTGAGCACAGTTGCACTGGTTTTAGTAAAACCCCCCCCCCCCCAATTGTACCTCTCTTTATATCGATGGGTTATTATGCCGATGATCTGATTGGCTTATCTTTAATGAGGAATCTCAGCAATGCTCCGGCTCTCTCGGATCTCTGACCCGTCTCAGGGCGGAGTCTATGATTTATGCGGTCAGGTGACCATTGTTCATTGTTGGCGGCTCTTCTCTATATGATGTGAGCTCCACATACACCGATATGGAGGATACCGCGGGGAAGATTGGGGGATGGAGGATACCGCGGGGAAGATTGGGGGATGGAGGATACCGCGGGGAAGATTGGGGGATGGAGGATACCGCGGGGAAGATCGGGGGATGGAGGATACTGCGGGGAAGATCGGGGGGGGGGGAATGGAGGATACTGCGGGGAAGATTGGGGGATGGAGGATACTGCGGGGAAGATTGGGGGATGGAGGATACTGCGGGGAAGATTGGGGGTGGTGGAGGATACTGTGGGGAAGATTGGGGGTTGGGGTGGAGGATACTGTGGGGAAGATTGGGGGGGGGGGGGGTGGAGGATACTGTGGGGAAGATTGGGGGGGGGGGGGGTGGAGGATACTGTGGGGAAGATTGGGGGGATGGAGGATACTGCGGGGAAGATTGGGGGGGATGGAGGATACTGCGGGGAAGATTGGGGGGATGGAGGATACTGCGGGGAAGATTGGGGGGATGGAGGATACTGCGGGGAAGATTGGGGGATGGAGGATACTGCGGGGAAGATTGGGGGATGGAGGATACTGCGGGGGAAGATTGGGGGTGGTGGAGGATACTGCGGGGAAGATTGGGGGGGGGGTGGAGGATACTGTGGGGAAGATCGGGTAATGGAGGATACTGTGGGGAAGATCGGGGGATGGAGGATACTGTGGGGAAGATCGGGAGATGGAGGATACTGCGGGGAAGATTACGTAACGTAAATTTACGTAACGGGTGACCCCACCCCCTCTGGCACCACGGGGAAAACCATAGGGAAATCTCTACGTCAGAGGGGGGCGGGGGCGGGGTCACCGGGTAGCCCTGCCCTCAGTTAGATAAGAACTGTCAGAAAAACAGAAGTGTCACACAGTGGGAACCTCCCATGGATGGGGATCGTCCGGAGAATGAAGCGGGGAAGAAGAAGCGGGGGAAGAACAAGATGGAGGAAGAAAACTGAATGAAGACCAGAAGAAGATGGAAGAAGAAGCGGGAAAAAAAAGACAATAAAGGAATTGTCAAAAACAGTCTCTTGTCTTTTTTAACATTTTTGACACTTTTTTTTGTGAAATGGTAGGGGTACCCCATTACCATTTCACACAGGGGGGGCCGGGATCTGGGGGTCCCCTTGTTAAAGCGGGGTTCCATATTCCAATAAGCCCCCTGCCTGCATACCCCCACAACAACCGGCCAAGGGTCGTGGGGACGAGGCCCTTGTCCCCATCAACATGGGGACAGCCTCCCCATGTTGAGGGCATGTGGCCTGGTATGGTTCAGGAGGGGGGCGCTCTCTCGTCCCCCCTCTTTTCCTGCGGCTTGCCAGGTTGAGTGCTCAGATAAGGGTCTGGTATGGATTTTTAGGGGGACCCCCATGCCATTTTTTTTAAATCTTGGCGCGGGGTTCCCCTTAGAACTAATACCAGACCGGAACTGTAGCTTCCCCAGTGCCGGCAGCACTCATGTACCCCCAGACCATGACACTCCCACCACCATGCTTGACTGTAGACAAGACACACTTGTCTTTGTCCTCCTCACCTGGTTGCCCCCACACACGTTTGTTACCATCTGAACCAAATACATTTATCTTGGTCTCATCAGACCACAGGACATGGTTCCAGTAATCCATGTCCTTAGTCTGCTTGTCTTCAGCAAACTGTTTGTGGACTTTCTTGTGCATCATCTTTAGAAGAGGTGCCTTCTGGAACATATGATAAACAATGTAGCGCTAATGATGACAGTAGTGAACACATAGGAATAATATCCACTAAAAAACATGAATGTAACAAATGAGGTACAATGAGCCCATAAAGTTCAATGGTATCACAATAGGCAGAAATATAATGGTAGTCCCATAATGGTAGGTAGATGGAAAAAATCCAACCAAAATGTGAAATCTTCACGTCTGTATATCATTGATTATACAATCTCGAATGGGAAACAGATGAAATACCCTTACCAGAAGTGGTGGATTCGGATGTGGCTAACACCGAATCAAACAGGCTCAGAGATCCACAGTGGATATGGTTGGTCCAAGAAACCCCGGATCTCAAGGGGAATCTTCCCTCTGCTGTCCCGATTACGACTGCACATCCGGAAGATCCAGGGTGGGTCACGGTTACCACGGAAGTCTCAGAAGGGTAGGTGGTTCTATACTGCCAAGTCAAACAAGGTCAACGTTTCGCTGTCGCTTCTTCGGGCCCATTTCCATTGACTGCAAGCAAAAGGGACTCTATATACAATGGTTCAGGATGAGTAATAAAATGGACTGTGTAAAAGCCTCCAAATAACCAGCAAGGGATAAACCAGAACTAGTTAGTTGGCATACATTAGTTCCCAATGATCAATTTTAGCGGGTGCTAATCGTGGCTGCAACAGTAGATCTGTTCACCAGAGGTCCTGGATTCATGGATGTTCGGCGTGTTCATCCAGGACCTCTGGTGAACAGATCTACTGTTGCAGCCACGATTAGCACCCGCTAAAATTGATCATTGGGAACTAATGTATGCCAACTAACTAGTTCTGGTTTATCCCTTGCTGGTTATTTGGAGGCTTTTACACAGTCCATTTTATTACTCATCCTGAACCATTGTATATAGAATCCCTTTTGCTTGCAGTCAATGGAAATAGGCCCCGAAGAAGCGACAGCGAAACGTTGACCTTGTTTGACTTGGCAGTATAGAACCACCTACCCTTCTGAGACTTCCGTGTAACCGTGACCCACCCTGGATCTTCCGGATGTGCAGTCGTAATCGGGACAGCAGAGGGAAGATTCCCCTTGAGATCCGGGGTTTCTTGGACCAACCATATCCACTGTGGATCTCTGAGCCTGTTTGATTCGGTGTTAGCCACATCCAAATCCACCACTTCTGGTAAGGGTATTTCATCTGTTTCCCATTCGAGATTGCATAATCAATGATATACAGACGTGAAGATTTCACATTTTGGTTGGATTTTTTCCATCTACCTACCATTATGGGACTACCATTATATTTCTGCCTATTGTGATACCATTGAACTTTATGGGCTCATTGTACCTCATTTGTTACATTCATGTTTTTTTAGTGGATATTATTCCTATGTGTTCACTACTGTCATCATTAGTGCTACATTGTTTATCATATGCTTTTGCATACTGGTCACATTTGTATGTAGCTGCTTCTTGTTATATTTTGGGTTAGCGCAGTGTGATATATATATATTTCTTCCTTCTGGGACCACAGCCATGCAGACCAATTTGATGCAGTGTGCGGCGTATGGTCTGAGCACTGACAGGCTGACCCCCCCCCCCCCCCTACAACCTCTGCAGCAATGCTGGCAGCACTCATACGTCTATTTCCCAAAGACAACCTCTGGATATGACGCTGATCACGTGACCTCAACTTCTTTGGTGGACCATGGCGAGGCCTGTTCTGAGGGGAACCTGTTATACCGCTGTATGGTCTTGGCCACCGTGCTGCAGATCAGTTTCAGGGTCTTGGCAATCTTCTTATAGCCTAGGCCATCTTTATGTAGAGCAACAATTCTTTTTTTCAGATCCTCAGAGAGTTCTTTGCCATGAGGTGCCATGTTGTACTTCCAGTGACCAGTATGAGAGAGTGAGAGCGATAACACCAAATTTAACACACCTGCTCCCCATTCACACCTGAGACCTTGTAACACTAACGAGTCACATGACACCGGGGAGGGAAAATGGCTAATTGGGCCCAATTTGGAGATTTTCACTTAGGGGTGTACTGACTTTTGTTGCCAGCGGTTTAGACATTAATGGCTGTGTGTTGAGTTATTTTGAGGGGACAGCAAATTTACACTGTTATACAAGCTGTACACTCACTACTTTACATTGTAGACAAGTGTCATTTCTTCAGTGTTGTCACATGAAAAGATAGAAGAAAAGATTTACACAAATGGAAGTGAGGGGTGTACTTACTTTTGTCTGATATTGTATGTCTGTCAGTATATATATATATATATATATTGCTCTCCTCTATATACACTCCGCTATTCAATGTGTATCCAAAACAGACAGAATGGGCGGTACTGTGACAAAATCTCCACCCACGTCTCAGCTAATCCCGCCCCCTCCGCCAGCGATCACTTCCCTGGTATTAGCATGACTCCGCCCCTGGGCCGGGAATACAAATGACCCCGCCCCGTGTCCCGGCAGGCAGCGCGCGGAGTGTCCGGGGGTCATATGACGGCCGGTGAGGGCGGATGGATCCCCGGGAGGTGAAGGACCGGATCCTGGAGAACATCAACCTGTCCGTGAAGAAGGTGAGAGACCCGGAGAGGGGAGGAGCCACACCCGAGAACTACTTCACCTCCCCCCACCCCACTATACACCCCAATATATCCTCCCCCCACTATACACCCCAATATATCCTCCCCTCCCCCACTATACACCCCAATATATCCTCCCCTCCCCCACTATACACCCCAATATATCCTCCCCTCCCCCACTATACACCCCAATATATCCTCCCCCCACTATACACCCCAATATATCCTCCCCTCCCCCACTATACACCC